>JAQJVL010001853.1:0-141016 GCA_035578905.1 Stictocephala bisonia
AAGGCTAATAACCCTAGATGGGTATTGCACGTAACTTTGACGTATAACCAGTAATTTTTTTCGCCCCACCCCATTCCCCCTCCACCGAGGCTCTCCTCCTTCCAGCAGTGCTCTTGGACAGAACGCTAGTGTGGACGGTTTAACTGTGTTGGGGACCCTTATTGAGTTGTGGTGGGAGAAACGGCGTTTAACCCTTTGAGGACCAACTGACGATATTTCGTCAGTACTATTTTGTGCGAAAAACCCCGCGCTGACGATATATCGTCAGCAGCCGACAGTGCGAAAAACGCCACTGACGATATATCGTCAGCGGGCAATAATTTGTGTAGTATGTTTTCTATAGTACATTGAATGATCCCGTATCTTGTTTTAAATGTCTTTGGTTTCTTACTAAGTGCCTTGATAATGTTTTCGATAAAAGAACAGCTAAAAAAAATACTAATTGGTTGTTTTTTGTTCCGTGTTTCCATCACGTCACTAGCGCTCACAGTGGCAGTGGGCAGTGCGTGAGTGCTTGTAAACAAGTGAAGAAGGTTATGTGCGGTGATTTATTCATTTTGTTTGATTGTTTTATAGTTTGTTTATAACATTCTTATTGAACATTATTATATATTTTGTATATTTCCAGTGAATGTGAGGTTATTTAGTTGTATTAGGCCTGGCTGTTGTAATATCATGGCTGAAAACTTGAGATCTAGTGAAGTTGATCGGGAACTAAGGTTAAGTGATGAGTCGGATTACAGTGATGAAAACCTGTTAGAAAACTTATTTTCGGATGACACTGATGAAGACCCTACTTTCAACCCTAATGATAATAACCCTTCCACCTCAAAAAACCTCAGTTATCTAAATATTGATACTGTTTACTCATCAAGTGACGAACATGATGTGGAAACCCTAGGCTCTTCACTTCGTGTGCCTTCAGCCACAAGGCCTGGCGTTAAAGTACCAAACAGGCAAGTACTAAGTGACGACAGTGATGAAAATGAAGTAAGTGAATGGGAGGAAGTAAGCGAAACTAACCCGCCAGATGAACAAACACCATTTCACTATAATGAAGTGCCGGGACCAAAACATATTCCTTCTAATGTAAAAACCCCGTTAGACTTTTTCAATTTATTTTTTCCTTTATCATTTTTAAATTTAATTGTAATTGAAACCAACCGGTATGCTGAGCAAAAGATGTCAACAAACCACAATCTTTCACCAGCAAGTAGAATTAGAAGCTGGTATAAAGTAACAGCATCAGAAATCCGGGCATTTATAGTAGTGATCCTAAACATGGGGTTGATCCGAAAACCTAGTTTGAAATCCTACTGGTCAAATACTAGCTCTCAAGCTACTCCCTGGTTTGGCAAAATGTTTGCTAGGAATAGATTTGAAAACTTACTAACGTTTTTTCATTTGGTAGACAATTCTAAACTTCCGAAAGTCGGCCAACCAGACTATGACCCATGCCAGAAATTTGACCCCATTGTTCAACATTGTAACAATTTGTTCCCCCACTTTTATTGTGCTCACGAACAAATATCAGTGGATGAAAGCATGATTGGGACCAAATGCCACACCAGCTTGATGCAATATTTACCCAATAAGCATCACCATCGGTGGGGGGTAAAATTTTGGGTTCTTTGTGATTCTTTGAGTAAATACTGTTTGAAACTTTTTTGTTACAAAGGGGCTAAATCCACAGAGGACCGAGAGGTCCAAAAAGAGTTTGGTTTGGGATTTACAGTAGTAAAAAAATTACTAACGGCCTGTAATTACCTGAAAAAGGGCTATCATCTATTCATTGATAATTTTTTTGTTTCCAACAGTCTCGCCAAATGGTTGTACTCAGAAAACACTTATATGACTGGTACATGCCGAAGGAATCGCAAAGATTTGCCTGCTAGTGTCAATAAAAAATTCAAAGTAGGAGAAAAAGCTTATTTCAAAAAGAGGCAATCTGTAGTATTAGCGTACAGAGAGAAATCCAGCCAAACTAAACCAATTGTTATCCTATCAACAAAATCAAAAATTGGTAATGAAACCATTACCAAAAGGAAATGTGGAAGGACCACTACAGTACAAAAACCTGCAGTCATAGCAAATTATAACAAATTTATGGGTGGTATCGATTCATTTGATATGATGCTTTACTGTTATCTCAATGAACGGAGACAAGTAAAATACTGGAAAAAAGTTGTATTTAACTTTATTTCTCGAATGATGCTAAATGCCTACATCTTATATCAAGAAAACTGCAAATCATTGAACATCAAACCTGTTGGACATTATCAATTTATAGTAGATATAATTGAAGGTGTTGGGAACAATTGGCTTGAAGAAAAAAATGGGCCTAATGAAGAAAGCGACTTAGATGAACCGAGTCCACCTATGAGAAGAGGCCTTGTTAAATTGCCAGGAAAAAAAGAAAAGACCTGTTGGATGTGTTCAAAAAAAAGTAGTGGTTCTCTTGGAAACAATAGAAAAAGGTCGAGAACAGTGTGCACCAAGTGTGGTGATGGGTGCCACGCGGAATGCTTTTCAAAGCATAACTGCAATTGAATACAATAGTTGTGTGAAAGTTTTGTAAATAATGTATATATATATATATAGTGTATTTTTGTGCATTTGTAAATAATGACTTTGAAGTTCAACAACATCTACAATGAACATCTATTCATCCAAGTTGAAGTAAGTAAACTAAATTCAACTTGTTCCTAGAATAGGTTAGGCCTATACGTCGTTTTTTTGCATGTCTTACATAAATATTTTCTACCATAAAATTTGTATTATTATTCCAAATCACATAAAATTTTGTACACATGCTCTTTATAACATTTATAATTGAATAAAATAGTTTCCCACATTAAAAATATTTATTGATTTTTTTCTGTTGACACACAAAGTCAAAATTTTATTTTATTTTTTGGTTCTTTTATTTTTTTTCCGGCGTAGGTATATTATTATGTCAATCAAACAGCAATATACCCTTATTAGTTGCTAGAGTAACTAATGACAATCATTTTGGTAAAAGAATTATTAAAATATCTTAAAAATTGACAAAAATACAAAAAATTTTACAAACCTTTGCAAAAACGCAGATTTCTTGCGGTCTTTTTCGCATACAAAACTGACTGTTTGCAAAAAAAAAAAATTTTGACAACTTTTTTTTTTTTTTTTTAATGGCTCTGGTCCTCAAAGGGTTAATGTCGTCGTTGTCAATTTGAGACGCAAGAGAGAGCTTCTACTTTGCTATACAGTCAGCTGTAGCGGAGCTGTCTGCTGGCTTTTGGTTTGTTTATCTTTACATGCTTATCAATAATTATTGGACCTACTGGACTTAATTAGTCTCGTCTATCTTATTTCTATGAATTTTATTTATAGTTAATTTATAGAACTAATGTACTTACAGAGACTGAAGAAACAGTTGACAAAATACTTGCAGCAAATCATTGTATTAATCATATATACAGTTAACTATTTACACAACATTTACAATTTGTTATTTATATCATATTTACAATTAAAATGTGTTGTATTCATTACATTATTTACATCAATTTTGTAGCCTGTACATCGATTTTCTTAAAGCCTGAAAATAAAATGACACATGTCAACAAATAAAATGATATTTTGTAAATGAACAACTGAATTGGGTGCAAATAAGGACCAAATGATATGTAATGAATAATGACTGTATATATTAAAATTTAATGTGAAATGTCATGTTATCATTTCTCTTATAAATGACTTCCAATACAATTTTCTCTTTTGTCGCAGGAAATAATTGTGTGTAATACTGCAACAATTATTGCAAAGATATTAGTAATAAATAGGCCTACTAGTCTAGACTAAATATCTGATTGCGTAATGAATAAATCAATAAAATGCAAGTATAATCATCAATTTATTCCTAGATTATTCATTTAAAAATTGTTCCGACTCAAATTGATTTCTACATTCTTCTTCACTATCTGTAGGAATAGTAATTATTTTCCTAAATATACATTTTTATTTGTTTTTCAGACATGCAATTTGATATGTTTCATACCCTGGCATGTACACGTTTGTATAATATAATAGTTATGCAAATTTTTTCGTGCTGTTTACTTGATATTTATTGTTATTCTTGTTGTATAATTTGTAATGTTGTCAAATCAAATTGTTTTTTTGTTGTATTTTTCATTCATATTATTAATGATTCAATCTCTATATTTGTCATGTTGATTTCATTCACTTTTTTGTTCCATAACATACACCTTGAAATTTTTTCTATCACTAAACACCTTACAGCAGTATTCACATTTATATTTTTTTGCTTCCATCAGTAAAATTATTTGTAGGCCTATAAAAAAAATATATTATTCTATTAGTTTTTATTCGATTTTATTGTTATATTATTGCAACTATTGTATATTGGCGGATGCCGTTGAAAGAATACATAAATAAATATCTAATTTAATATTTAGTGGCAAGATGTTGTGATAAATAATATCTGTTACAAGTTAAGATGCCTGTTACTCTAAAAACTATTTTAAATATTCAATCAAGAATCAAGATTTATTAAAGCCACCGACCAACAATACATGGCATAGGCCACGTCAATTAATTAATTACAATATATGTGAATCCTTGCATTGAATAATTTGTAGACACATTATACATAAACACAACTAAATAAATAATGTGGTAATAACAGCGATAAATTTTAAAATATTTAAGACGACAGAATAAAAAGTATGATACAAAAAAAAAACAGTATTATAATTATTGCTATTTAGTGTTTTTTTGAGTTTGTCAACTTAATTTACAAAATGAAACACTTTTAATGCCTGTAGACTATGGAATATAAACTTTATTTAAATTGAAACTTTCTGATTAAAGTTAGAGTTTGAGGCCTTTAAACATAACTGACAGGAGTAAATACAGATAAGTACTTTATGTTATATTCATAATGATAGTTTTGTTTATTTATTTATTCCAACGGTGAACACCATTTTACAATATTTTGACAGTGAGATATACATGCGACAAAGATACAACATTTTACATTAGCATGCTAATAAGTGTTGAAAGATGACTTATGCCATCAAGCTAGACTTGATAATAACTTGTATAAATATTAAACAACAACTATGTACAACATTGATGAATACTTAAATAAATTAGACATGGCAATACTGTGTGGTTATGTGTATATGTACATTGATGGCAACATGCAATTTGTGTGCAAAGTGCAATGAACATTTAAAAGACCAACAGAAAAGTGCAATGAACATTAAAAGACCAACAGTCTTTTAGTTAGATTGATTGATTATGTATGTTTAACATTCTTTAAAGATAGTGATAAGGAATTAATTGATTATAAAAGACCAACAGTCTTTTAGTTAGATTGATTGATTATGTATGTTTAACATTCTTTAAAGATAGTGATAAGGAATTAATTGATTATAATACTTACTGATTAATTATAACACTTATAATACTACAGAACGCTAGTGTGGACGAAAACAATTGTTATCTATAAAGCAGACGACATCACTCACTCATCCATCAATTCCCGCCATAGGGTTGGAGGGGCCCCTCCCCTCCAACCCCCACCACAACTCAATATGGGTCCCCAACACAGTTAAACCGTCCACACTAGCGTTCTGTTGCTCTTGGCAGTCAGTTGCCATGTGACGGCTGCCTTGGTCAGACTGGAGTGTGTTTCTTTGTGCCCCTGCCAGCCGGTTTCTTGGAACGCGTACGTCAGACTTACGTGTCAATACCCTTTGTGTAGACTTCAGTGGACGTAACATTTACGTGTCAATACCTTTATGAGCTATGCAAATGTTTTGTAATATATGTAAATAGCGTTGTAATATAAGTAAATAGTGTTGTTATATGTTGTAATATTGTGTTTTTTGAACAATGGCGGATCATTTGCTAACAGAAGAAGATATTTTGAATGCACTAAACGATCGATCTGAAGCCGATGCCGAACGTGAGTGTCTGGAAGAAGAGGACACCATCGAATACGATGAGGTTTCAGACGAGTATGACAGCGATGCGGATCCAGAGTACATTCCTGACGAAGAGGACTTACTTCGGCTACAACATGACCACATACATACAATCAGAGAAATCGAACATCCCCAGGTAGTTGAGCAACCAAGTACTACTGGACCGAAAAAGCGACGATATCAATTGCTCAGACAACTTACTCCAAAAGGTAGGCCTAATATAGTAACTCCCCCAAACTTAGAAAGTCACGCAGATATTACTGGATCTTTGCTTACAATGGACAATGAAGACGGAATTGTGGTTTCAGAGAATGGGTTTCTTTGGGGGTCTGAATGAGAAACATCAGTGGGGAAAACCCCAGCAAAAAATGTTGTCCACACACGACCCGGTCCTAGTCAATCTGCAAGGGAAAAGTATATTCCGTCGGAATGCTTCAAATTATTGTTTAGCCCTAACCTTGTTGAACAAGTTCTTCAACATACAAATGCGGAAATTCAAAAACAAAAAAGAAATTACAATATTCACAATACTGATGGCACAGTCAGAGATTTGTGCTTAGAAGAGCTGTATGCCTTGTTTGGGTTGATAATTTTAGCTGCAGCGCTAAAAGACAATCATCTGAGCACAAGTATTATGTTTGATAATACATACTGTGGCGAGCGATATAAAGCCACTATGAGTGAGAGACGTTTCAAATTTTTGATTAACAGTCTAAGATTTGACGATAGGGTTACTAGAGATGAGCGTAAAAAGACTGACAAGTTTGCTCCTATTAGAGATATTTGGCACATGCTGTTAGAAAACAGTAGATCTCTATACAAGCCCGGCACATATTTGGCCATTGATGAACAATTAGTCGGGTTCCGCGGGCGTTGTCCATTTAGAATGTATATGCCGTCCAAACCAAATAAGTATGGAATCAAAATCATTATGATTTGTGACAACTCAACTAAATACATGGTGGATGCCCGTGTGTACTTGGGAAAAGGATCGGTACCTAGAAATACATCAGCAGCAGAGTTCTTCGTTGGAGAGTTAGTAACTTCCATACAAAAGACTAACCGAAACATAACAATGGACAACTGGTTTACCAGTGTTCCACTTGTTCAAAAATTATTGTTTGAGAAGGGATTAACAGTAGTAGGAACAATAAAAAGAAACAAACCAGAATTTCCACCAGAATTTTCTGACAAAAAGTACAAAAAGCGCAAGGTTGGTTCCTCAATGTTTTTATTCCGAAATGAAATGACAGCTGTATCATACAAACCTAATGATAAGAAGGTAGTTACGCTGCTCTCATCAATGCATGATGATAATGCAATTCATGAAAAAGGAAAACCAGAAATGATAATGGTTTATAATGCAACCAAAGGAGCAGTTGACACGTTCGATCAAATGTGTGGTCACATGAACTGCAACAGAAAAACCCAGCGATGGCCACTTTGTATATTTTACAATATGATGAATATTGCCGTAGTCAACTCCTACGTAATATATGCGCACAACACTGTTAGACGTAGCGGAGGTACAGCTAAGCCCATGCCAAGACAAGAATTTATGTTCGAACTACATAAACAGATGACTAAACCCTGGCAAGAGATTAGGTTGAACCAAAGGAACATGAGCCGATCATTGAAACGGACAATTCAAACAGTTCTGACGGGCCAACGCAACATGCCAGTACCAGTTCAGCCAGATCAACAAGGGAAAAGGAAATATTGTTCTTTTTGTGACACAAAAAAGAAGAGAATGACAACCACCTACTGTTCTTGTGGAAATGCAATCTGTGGCGAACACCAGAAGAAACTTTGCCCTGGTTGTGGTTAGAGTATAAGAAGCAAACAAGAACATATATACGTTACAAACATTTACTAAATGATAAAAGTATATTTATGTTTGATGATTTTCCATTATTCAAATTATTCAATTATTTTATTCCATTATTATTATCTTATTCAATTATATTAGCTGTAAAATATATGACTGTGTGATATTTTTCATGAATTTTCTTTGAATTGCCTTACCCTTGCATAAAAATAAAATAAGACAACTTGCAAGATATATACAAAAAATATAGTTATCTTCTTTCAAACATAGTTTTGAAAAACATGTGTAAAAGAATAATGGCCTATTTCAATAATAATAGTTGGCATATTCAATATTCATAGCCTAAGAATTGAATTTTTTTGTTTATATATTGAAAATCATTTATTAAAATGTTCAACGAACTATATTTTGGGAAGTAAAATCTTCTTAAAACATTTTGAAAAGCTATTATATGTAAAACCTATTCAAAAACACATTTTATTTCGTAATTATATAACTAAAAAAAAAAAAATATTAAATACGTCAAATTTACGTATCGATACCCTTAGCGCCATATTGTAACACAATACCTTTCTAGGGTTAATGGACTCTCACTGCTACTACTAGTTAGTTCCTTTCTCAATCCACAATTACAACAATGTGTCATTGGTTGCTTGATGATCACTTCACTTCACCAGGGGATGTGGGGGTTGGTATTATAATAAATCAAATATTAAAATCATGAGAAAATTAAATTAATGTTGAAATATTTTAGAAAAATGGAATAGGTTAAAAAAAAAACAACTTCCAATTCTTAAATTAAATTATGCCAAATCTAAGAAAGGAAAATATTTATTAATAAAATGATTAAACATAGAGTATGCAAATTATTGGGAACTGAATTAAATTAAATTAATGTGATAAAACATATGATCAATGAGTGTGATGAGATTATTAGTGATGAGTAGCAGCTGGTTTAAATGGAAAGAAACAAGGTACGTGGCAGATGTTCTTATATATGATAAAAAAATAAATAAACAAACATAATTTGAAACATCTCAAATATCCCCTCAGAAATTGCAGGGATTACTGAAAGTCATCACAAGATTTCGAACATGATGTGAAAATTATGTTGACATAATAAACAAACAAATACAAACATACATAGACAAAATTTTTTAAAACTAACAATACAAAATGATGAAGGTTACATACATGACACAGACGGTTACATAATACAATACAATACAATTGACAATATTACAAATTATATACAAGAAGGGTTATACAGTTTATAAAGGGAATTGTGGAGGTTATTGGGACATAGCACTGGGGAATGAGTGACTTGAGTTTTTTTTTTTCACAAGGGGAAAAGTCACCAGGGAAAGGGGAAGTAAGGGAAACTGGGGAAATGTGGTTTCACTGGCACAGTTTATTGCACAGGACTCACAGTCTATTAGGGGGGAATCTTCTCGCACTGGGGATTTAGCGGAGCAATCATAGGAGAAAATCATGGGTTATTAGTTTACTTGGGTGATTAAGGAAATTATCCCCTCTCAACAAGACATGGGCTTTGTCGTAGTACACAGTTTTTATTACACATACACAGTTGTTAGACAAGGGGTACATATCACAAATTCATTATAAAATACATATTGATGAGTAGGTTGATGGGATGAACACAAAATATGAAAATACAAAGTTACAAAGAAAATTAAATTACTATACAATATTTACAATACAGGTCTATAGGTAAACTACACTTTTTTCTTGTTCTTAATTTGAATCATATATCCTCTTGAGTTGGGGACAGGTAACGTTTGATGGCAGACACGTGGTATGGTCCAAACTTCCGTCTTCCATCAAGGCTTCTAACTCCGTAGGTTGATGTTCCATATATTTGGTCAATTTTAAACGGACCTTCGTACACTTCAAAAGGTTTGGCGGTTTCTCCTACGACAGCATGCGACAGTGGATGGGTTTTCACAAGTACAAGATCATTCAAATTAAAATTAGTAGGTCGGATCTTCATGTTGGCTTTACGTGCACGTTTCTTCTGCTTGTCCTTTATCCTTTGTTTGGCTAAAAACAATTTTCTCTCCAGAGGTATATCTGATGTAAAAGGATTTGAGACATAGTTTTCCCAAAATCGAACACTTTTAAATCCTAGATGAAGTTCATTTGGGGTGAAGCCGGTCGTTTCGTGATGAATCTCATTTAAGAAGGTGTTTATCTCAGGTATGTACCGTGCCCAGTTACGGTGTTGGTGTGCACAGTAGGTGCGTAGACATCTCTTTACTTCCTTTATCGGTCTCTCTGCCATGTTATAAGACGGATAGTATACAGGACTAAATATGGGGGTGATATCATTTTCTTTAAGCTTCTTAAGCCAGGCCTTACTTTTAAACTGTGATCCGTTGTCACTTTGAATCTTCTTGGGTATACTGTAGTTGATGAAGTGGTGTTCAAACAGTTTCTTGATGATGGTGTGTGTATTGGCAGTTCTCATGGGGTAGAGTTTGACGAATTTTGTAAAAATGTCCAGGGTGATGAGTAGGTATTTTACGTTTCCAATGCTAGTGGGTAATGGTCCAATGATATCGATGGCGAGGTGATCATTCTTCTGGTTACAAGTTATTCCTTTTGCAAGTTCTTGTGGTGGGTGCTGGTTGGTTTTACAGCGTTGGCAAGAGTCGCAGGTGGCTAAGGTAGTCCGAATTCTTCGTCCCATATTCTTAAAAATGAAACATTCTTGCAGTATGGAGAAACATTTCTTCGCTCCGCAATGTAGAAATAGTGGCACTCCCAGATGAGGCGGTTGATAATTGATTCCGGTACTGCGATCAGCCAGTTGTTCCTATGTTTCTTATACAATATTTCTTTATCCAGCTTATATTTTTCGGAAGTCTGTTGGTAGAGAGGAGCATTTTGGTCAAGTTTAAGGGTAGCATAAGGAATCCTAAGGAGTGGGTCATCAGACTGTAGTTCAGGTAAATTTGATAAGGCGTTGCGTAGATGAGGGTCGGAGATTCTTCGGATGTAGTTGATAGTTAGTTCTTGAGGTGGGTGCTGAGTTGGTGAGGTGTCTGGATGGATGATTCGACTGAGTGCATCGGCTGTAGAGTTCTCTGCGCCCTTGCAGTGTTGGATTTCGAAGTTGTATTCCTGAACAGCAAGAATCCAACGGGTGAGGCGGTTGTTCAGGAGTTTGCATGTTTTGAGGAATGTGATGGCATGATTGTCAGTCAGTATCTTGAGTCTTGTCCCTAGTATGAGGTAGCGAGTTTTCTGTAGGCAATATACGATGGCGAGGAGCTCCTTTTCTGTGGTGGTGTAGTGTAGTTCAGCAGATTGCAGGGCTCGAGAAATGAAGACAATCGCAGCCTTATCTCCGTTCTCCTTCAACTGGAATAAGTGACCTCCGATTGCGTAGTCCGATGCGTCGGTCTGCAGGTAGAATGTCTTGTTGATATTCGGATGGTATAGTTTGTTGGTGTGGAGGAACATACGTTTGATGTGGTTGAAGGTTGTCTCATCTTTTGCTGTCCAGATGAATTTAGTCTTCTTTGATGTAAGGCGAAGTAAAGATTGAACGGCTTCTGCATAACGGTCGATGAACTTATTATAGTAGTTGATGCATCCTAAAAATGATTTCAGCTGTCTGCGGTTAGTCGGTGAAGGAAAATCCAGAATAGGTTTGATTTTACTAGAGTCCATACAAAGTCCTGATTCGGTGAGTGTGTAACCTAGGAAAGGTATAGTGTTCTGGCAGAAGGTAGACTTCGAGAATTTTACGGTCATTCCGGCTTCAGTCAATTTCTTAAGGATATAATCAATATGTGTTAAATGGTCTTTGAAATTGGGACTAATTATACAGATATCATCCACATAAATTAAGGTGAAATTTTCCACTTCATCGTCGAAGACTTTATCTAGGGCTCTCACTAAAGCGGCTTGGGACGTAGAGATACCGAAAGGAGTAACTTTATAATGGTAAGTCTTCCCTCTGAACTGAAAAGCTGTGTACTGGCGGGACTTAGAATTTAATGGTATTTGCCAATAGGAAGCGGTTAGATCAATACTAGTGAGCCATTTAGAGTTACATGCTTTAGCTAGGAGTTCGTTTATGCTACGGTTGCATTCATAATCTGGGGTAATTAACTGGTTAATTTTACGTGCGTCTAGGCACAATCTAATTTCACCTGACTTCTTAATTACGGGTATAATAGGGTTGATAAAGGTACTGTTACTTCGTTCAATTATCCCGAGTTGTTCCATTCGTTTAAAGGTACGGGGTAGGATTGACATTTGAAGGTTTCAGGTTCTTTAACTTCTAGATTGTGTTGGTACTTGTTGTAGGAGCATACTTGTACTCCAGGAGCATCAGAGAATGTATTTTGATACTTCAAAAGTAGATCGGTGAGTTGAGTCCTTTGTTCGTTGTTGAGCAGTTCGTTCTGGTTCAGAGTTTCTTCTATTATCTCAGCATTTATCCTGTCTTGTAGGTTCGTTGTGGAGGAAGGGGTGGTATCGTTATAAGTTTCAAAATTATCATAAATATAGGTTCTTTCTAAGTTTTGGTCGTATGCCGACATTTCATTGTATTCAACATCATTGTCGTTCATTAAGTAACATAAGATTCCATCGTGGTTGCACCCGTCAAACTCCAATAGTAATTCAGTATTATTTATGTTTATATTCAACGTTTTTCTATCAAAGTTTATTTCCATCTTCCACAGTCTTATCGTATCTATTCCAATAATTACATTATGAACGAGGTTTGGTACCATGAATAGTTGCAAATTAGTTTCCACACCGTTGACATTAACTGTAAGCATTAATATCTTAGAAACTCTTTTTGATTTAACACTGACGGCAGTTTTGATGTGTATGCCAGTTAAAGGTAATTCTTCATATCGTCCTAATCTACTCCTATTCTCTATTATCCATTGCTCTGAGACACATGAGATGTTGGCACCCGTGTCTATGAGTGCGGAAGTAGGCACATTGTTTATTAAAATATTAATCTCTGGAAATTTTATGTTGTTTGCTGTTTCTACAGTTTTATTAGTTTCAGGATCTTCGTTTAGTAAAAAGTCACAGTCACAAAATATATTACTAAGGGTTAATATTGGATTTGAATTATTTACATTATTATCTAAATTAGAAGGCCTTTGTAATCCGAGGTTTGTGTTTTGCACTGAGGAATCTGAGGATAGAAATCCATGATTATAAAACAAGGGAAGTTTACCTAGGCCTTGGGACTCGTCAGTGCTTAGGCGTTTAAAAGCGCAGTACTTGTTGTAGTACTGGGAGGTGAACTAGTCGTTGGGTTTCTCCTTTCTATTATGGCAGAGCATATTTGTGCTTGTTTTCGGCTGGGATATTGCTGGTTGTCTCGATTTGATGAATTGTTGCCCCAGTTGTAATGTTGGTTGAAGTTTCCTCTGTAGTTGGGTCTTCTATCGTATTCTCTCCGGTATCCAGGTGAAGAGTTGTTGAGGTGCCCGTTGTTGTAGGTTGGTCGTCTTTGTTGCTGTTGTCCATCGCTGCGGTAATACTGGTTTCTAGGAGGGCTGTTTGGAGGTCTGCTTCCTGGCTGGTGCTGAAACTGTCGCTGTGGTGGTGGTTCGTTTCTCGGTTGACTGGTAGTTTTCGATCGCTGGTGTGCGTCCTTAATATCTTCTCTTTGGAGTAGCAATTCGAACTCGGCGACGGTGTTCACATTCTGGACTCTTCGGGCGTCTTGGATCAACTCGGAAAAGTGTTCCGAAAGAATATTTATGATTTCATCCTCGCTGATTGGTGGGGTGATGGATCGTAATGTCAATACTCGTTCAATGAAGTATTCTGCTCGTGGCAGCTTTCCTCCGGGCCGGTATCTTTCGACCCCTATACGCTGCTTTACTCCTCGTTGGATCTCGCGGCTCCAGTATTTGTTTGTAAAGTTATGTTCAAAATCTGACCAGTTGCGGATTTCCTCCTTAATCAGGTCGAACTATTTTGCAGCATGTTGCTCTAGACATTGTTCAATAATGTCCCGCAAGTGTTCCGAGTCGTTGTTTGGTTTGTTGTGTGTTATGTTTCGTTCATAGAAGCGTTTTAGTTTATGTAAAAATTCCTTAGGGTTTTGGGCTCTCCCGTAAAATTTAGGTGGACTATTGTCGGTTACATGGGTGCCGTTGCCGGTACATGTGACATAAATATTCGGTGTGCCTGATATAACTCCATTACTAACTTGACCTTCAACGTTGGTGATTCTATTACCAAAGGTGTGTACAAGTTTGTTTAATGTATCAATATCTTCTCCTTGTTTTTGTGTAATTGGTAATATTTGTGTTGATACTTGTTTCGTACTGTCCTGAATTTGGTGAGTCAATTCTTCCTTTTGTTGGATAATGTTTGTCTGGCAAGCAGTGACGTGATTAAGTAATTTAATGTCAACTGTATTTATAGCGTAAGTAGTGTTGTTAGCAAGGGCTTTCTTGATGTTATCATTCTGGATTGCAATATTTTTGTTTAAGTCGTCACGGACCTGCTGGTTTTGTTTTTGGATTTCGTTGCCGAAATTTGTTTCCAAGTGATTCATTCTATTATTTTGTTCGGCTCGTGTAAGTTAAATTATGTCAAGGTCAGATTTGACTTCGTCATATTTATGGCTTAAGTGATCGATTTTACTTTCAATATATTCAGAAAATATTTTAAGGTTCTGATTTAAATTTTGTTTTAGTTCTAAGTTGTCTTGTTTAAGTTCTTGTTTTAATTCATTTTTACTTTGTTCTAAACGGTATTCAAATTTAAAGAACTGTCTTTTATAAGTGCTGCAATTTGTGAAAGCAAATCGGTATTCGCATCTGCGCTAGCCGGTTGTTTGTCCGTCGCGGTAGAATGAATGGCAATGGAATTTTCGGGTGACGTCATCGGTTCATTCATCGCTGCCGTCGTTGTTAACTCAACAGCTGTTATGTTGACTGTAGTTACTGGATTGGTGCTGGTGGTCGTTGTCATGGTAACGCCGTCCCATGATGCCGTGCTGTGTTCCCATTGGCTGGTTGGTTGAGATGGTCGGAGCTGTTTGTTTACATTGTCCGCTGCCACTGTCATGGCGTCTGCCGTCTCCGCTTCAGGAATGTCAAATCCTAAAAATACTTCTCCTGCCGGAATTTCGTTAAATAAAATGTTTATGTCATTATTTGTGTTCATGTTATTTGTGTTCGTAGCTATATCTGTATTGCTTGCATTAGATGTTGATGTGTTATAATTGTCAGATGTAGCTGTTAGTGTTTGGCTTGTTTGGCTAGCTTCTTTAAAGGCGTCTTCCATGGTCTCATCTGTTGTATTGAGCCTATTTCTAAGATTATAAGGTTTGTGGGACATGGCTATTAATAATCTTATATTGTGATGAGAGTTCGATATGTGGAGATGGTTTTATGATACCTATAATGGGTGATATATCAAACATATAAATATTACACATAGGCCTAGATTTGGGATAACTTGGAAGTTGTTTTTTTATACCTAATTTCATAAGGCATTGAACTGGCCAACACGATTTGGGCGCCAAAATTAACAATTAAAAAAAAAATAATATATGATGATGATGATGATAGTATTGGATAAATATTTACTGTTGTTATTTGCTGCTTAAACTAAATAAATAAATGAAAAACACACACACAGGGTACAACAAGGAATAATGAAGAGTATTGATACAATAAGATAACCAGTTGTACAGTGAAATACTATGTTAATAAAATGTCTTTATTTAATTTGCTTTTATCTTCTTTCTTGCTTTACAACTTGGTTTCTTCTGGTTTATGCTCCGGCTGAAAACATACTCGGTAGTACAACATAGAGATACCTCAGGGAAGGGGTGTCGAGCTGGCCATCAATGTTCTTATGAGATTTAATATTAATCATGTTTAATTGTCCAATTAAAATTTAAAAAAGAGAATAATTTAAAAAAAAAAACAGTATCAGAAAAAAAATTATCAAATAAGGGAAAAGATAGGGAGAAAGTTCAAATTTAAAGTTCAATTTTCAATGGAAAATATCTTCACAGCAATTAGTCTATGGTCTGGTCTCACCAAATTTAAGTTTAAAGTTGTCTTCACCACAAACTTAGAATTCTTGATGTTTTGGGAAATTTAAATATGTTTGTGGCCAAATTTAATAAATAAAAGTTTTGTAATGATTTACAAAAACACTTTTATTGGGAATGTCACTAAATAAAGTCACTGTATTCTGGCTGAATCTTCTCTCCTTCAAGGCTAATAATGGACTCTCACTGCTACTAGTTCCTTTCTCAATCCACAATTACAACAATGTGTCACTGGTTGCTTGATGATCACTTCACTTCACCAAGGGATGTGGGGGTTGGTATTATAATAAATCAAATATTAAAATCATGAGAAAATTAAATTAATGTTGAAATATTTTAGAAAAATGGAATAGGTAAAAAAAAAAAAAAAACAACTTCCAATTCTTAAATTAAATTATGCCAAATCTAAGAAAGGAAAATATTTATTAATAAAATGATTAAACATAGAGTATGCAAATTATTGGGAACTGAATTAAATTAAATTAATGTGATAAAACATATGATCAATGAGTGTGATGAGATTATTAGTGATGGTTAGCAGCTGGTTTAAATGGAAAGAAACAAGGTACGTGGCAGATGTTCTTACATATCATAAAAAAATAAATAAACAAACATAATTTGAAACATCTCACATATTAGATATGAGAAAAGCTATATGGGCCACCTACTAACATCGCTTATCCACCGATCAACAACCACAACATACCCTTTGCCCTAAAGATCCGAATACTTGGTGTGACTATAATAAATCATTACTAAACAATACTTTAGATACATACAAACACAAAAATTCATTGCCTGAGCCTGTTCTTTTAGCAATAAAACCCATATATAAAGATTTGACTTGCTCAGAACTATTAGAGCGGTGCCTTCATGGTAAAACTCAAAGTCCAAATGAGAGTTTTAATGCATGCATTTGGAAAAGAATTCCCAAAACTGAGTTTGTAGGCTTACAAACCTTAAAGCTTTTTGTAACAGATGCTGCTTTGTGCTTTAATGATGGTGCTGTTGCAAAAACTAATGTGCTTCAAAGAATACGACTAAAACCTGGAAAGTTCATGATTGAAAGCCCACAAAGTATTGATAAAATTAGAATTATCAAAGCAGAAGAGAAAGCAGAAGAACAAACCAAAGAAAGCAGAGTGAAGAGAAGACAACTTAAGAGGCAAATGGAAGGCAAGCATGATGAAAACTACTCACCAGGAGAGTTTTAAGGTAACTTTTAACTTTGATTGCTGATTTCCGAAACCTTGTTTTTTAGAACAAAGGTACAATTTTCTCCTAAATTGTTTGTCCAAAATGCCTGAAAATTTTTCTGGAAGCTTATTAATATATTATTAATAGAATGTATTAGAATAGTTTATATAAACATAAAAATAAAAATTTTATTACAAAATATATATACCATTTTTTTTAATTTTTAAACTTTTTAAAAATAATATAAAATTTTTATTTGTAAAGATTTTTGGTTAAAACTAATACATTTTGTCTGTCATATACTCTGCAATATGTGGTAAAAAATTCAGGAAAATCCATTGAGTAATGTTAAATATATTGGTACCTAACTACAAGCTGATTTTCCCATTTAAATAACATTGCGCTTCTAAAAGTGCATCACTCCCCTGGTTAAAGAGCAAAAAGAAGGTGAAATCACGTTTAGTTTTGACTGCCAGAAAATCCAGGTTATTCCGAAAATCCCTGATCAAGCCTCCTACTATTTGCGTCAATTGTATTTTTTTTTCTATTTTTTTTTTTTTATATTTACAATTTTACCATTTGTGAAGGATCCTCAACAGATCCACAATCTAAGGATAAAGTCTTCTCTTATGTTTGGTTGGAAAATGAGTATAAAAAAGGCTCAAACCAAATTTCTTCAGCGATTTATTATCGCTTGCTAAACACAGATCTGACTGGAGTGCACACTATCAAAGTAGTCGCTGATGGATGCGGTGGCCAAAACAAAAATAAAATAGCCATCGGTATGCTCAGCAAGTTTCTGTCACAAGATTATCCACCGTCTGTAAAAAAAATAATGTTGCTTTTCCCAATAGTTGGCCACTCCTTTATCCCTCCCGATAGGGTTTTTGGAAGAATTTAGTCTAAAATTAAAAAGAACACCACTCTTTTGACAGACAAGGACTATGTTGAAATTTTTAAATCTTGTGCAACGGTTATTCGTTTGGGAGAAGAGTGCCCCATGGTAGACTGGAAAGTGGCAACGTCTGAAACTATCAAAGAGCCTAAAGATTGGCATTTTAAGTTAAGACCGACCAAACGTATTATCCTGGTGAAAACAAAAAAGGAAGCTGTATTTTAAGAGGTGAAACTCATTACAATGTTGACACAGGAGTAGCAAAAAGTCTTCTTAAGCATGGAAAGCAGTTAAAACTCATGAATCCCAAACCAGAGAAGGAAGGTGTTGCCATAAAAAAGGCGAAATTGAAGGACTTAACTACCCTTTTGGTAAAACATTTCACCAAGGAGTGGGAACAAAATGAAGAACTCAACTTCTTCAAAAATTTGTTTAGCCAACAAGTAGCCCTTACTGACCCACAAGAACTCTGACATCGGGGAAATTAATGATGCTGAAGAAGAGTTGGCTGTATAAATATGTTAACATTATACTAGTCTAATACTATGGACAATGGACATTTAACCAATTTTTTATTCTACTGAGAATATTTTAAAGAAATAATAAAAATAAGTTGTTATTAAAATAAGATTTCTCCTTATTTCAATATGCCTGTCACACATAGGCCTAATGCAGCAGAACTCATTATATCCAGCATGCTGTACCAAAACTCGTTATGTTGAACATCAACCCCCCCTAAATGTTAACAAATCTTTATCAGGGTTCTTGATATACATTATAATATAATAACTTGGTGATATATATATTCCATAATTTTTGTGTGTGTTACTTTTTAGTAAGCAGTTTTTTGCCATTCCTAAAATGTTTACAAAATGGACATAACAAGTTTTGCAACTTAGCGACTCATGTGGGGCTTATTAAGTGACGCCACGGCTATGGTCAGACAGGCGAATGTCGCCTAGACAGGCCACTCCAGACGCGCACCCTCGCTACCGGTGGCTAAGGCTACAGTTACTATGGACGCGAATTCGGACGAAATTGTGTTCTGACGAATTCTGACGATTGCGGACGAAGTTGTCCAAACAAACAACGCCTGTTATCTAAATGAGTGTGTTTACAGTGGTAGCGATTTGGACGTCAGAACAGACACGACGTCGTCAGAACCATTTGAGCGTTCAAACAAGTTTGATTTTTTCATGCGACCAGCGAATGTTTGGTGCGACCAGCCTGTGAATTTAGTGTGTTGAATTAGATTATTTCACCATGGATACTGATAAATTAATTAGTCTTGTGTATGAGAACAGGTGTTTGTGGGATATGAAAGACAAAAGTTACCACAACAGAGATATTGCTCGGAAAGCGTGGGAGAAGGTAGCAGCAGAAATGAACACTAGCTGTAAGTACAAACTTTTACTGTCATGTAGGGTACATGAATTACATAGCAATAATTGTAATAAGTGTTTAGGGTGAGGTGGGGTAGGAGCGTAAATGGGGCAAGAGCATACGAGGTATCTCAATCGCTTACGTTTTGCCCTACAGAACCAGGATTTGCAGCAAAAGCTTCCTTTTTAATCATACTTCATGTACATTATAAAGCTATATTTCCATGGAATGATTTAAATATGTGGAATCAATTTTTCAAAGATCATGTAATTTTTCCTCTGAGGGGAAGATCGTATAGGTTTTTTTTATACATAACAAAAAAGTAAAAAAATTTATTATTATTATTATTATTGGTTTATTTTGTACAGTTTTAAGTGTACTTTTCAGTCATGTTTGGATTTAGTTTCCATCTATTATAGTTTAAAAATTAATGGGCGTTGTGCACTTGCCCCCTATTTTTGTTGATGGGGGGCAAGTGCACACACCAAATATGCACTTGCCCCACCATGTAAATGTTATGCTTAAACTCATGTTCCTGCATGTTTGTTTTATCTAGCCTAATATGATTTAAGTTTGGCTTTGCTTGTTTACTAATAATTTTTCTTTGCTTTCTAGGTAGCCTACCGTACTTGTTGTAATGTGAGCAAGTAGCTTAGTAACAACGTAGTTAAAGTAGGCCTAGTTAAAAGTTTATTGTTTGAAAATGGTGCGTAATTATAAAAGAAAGACAATAAGAGGATTAAGTTATTCAAAAGAGGACTTGAAAAAAGCTGTGGATGATGTTAAAAGTGGGAAGTGTGGACTGCGAAGAGCTAGTAAAATATATAAAATACCTGTTCCAACGATATCAGACCATGTAAGAGGCAGACGAGGGAATAAATCTAAATCTGGTGGAAGGGGTACAACAATCCCCTTAGAAGAGGAAATTAAGTTAGTAACAGGTATAAAGTGCTTGGAAAAATACGGATTTGGATTGACAAGAAAAGAAGTCTTAGAACTTGTTGGTCAGTATGTTGCAGATAATGGTATCAAAAATAATTTTAAAAACAATACCCCAGGCAAAGACTGGTTCATTGGTTTTAGAAAGCGTCACCGTCTTTCTATTAAGAAACCTGAAAATGTTGAAATTGCTCGTAGAAAAGCATGTGATCCTTTCATCATTTATGAATATTTTAACATTTTGAAAGATACCTTAGAAGAGCTGAAAGTGCCTCCGACCCAGATATGGAATCTAGATGAGACCGGCTTCTGTTTGGATCCGTCAAAATCAAAGGTTGTTGGGGAAATAGGGGTCTCAGCCACGAGAACAACAAGTGCTCCAGGGAGAGAAAACATAACTGTCCTACTAGGGTGTAGTGCAGCAGGAGCTAAGTTACCCCCACTCATTGTTTTCAAGGGCAAAAATGTGTGGGACGAGTGGACCTCAGCACAAGCATATCCTGGAACTACCTACGCAGCTACAAAGAATGGTTGGATGGAGACTGATGTGTTTAAAAACTATTTTGAAAGAAGCTTGTTGAAGAGTATTGGGCCAGAAAGACCAGTAATAATAATTTATGATGGTCACAGTACCCACATAAACTTAGATTTAATTCAGAAGGCAGTTGAAGAGCAGATAACAATAATAAAGTTGCCTCCACACACAAGCCACCTTCTGCAACCTCTTGATCTTGCGGTAATCAAATCCTTTAAGAGTACTTGGGACCAAGAGCTGGTCAAATGGCAGAGACAAAATAAAGCATCAAAAGTACCCAAAAAGGTATTTTCCTCTTTACTGGGAAAAGTTTGGCAAGAGCTGAAACCTGAAAATATTACCAACGGTTTTAAAAAAGGAGGGATCCATCCTTTTAATGCAGATGTGATTCCAAAATCAAAATTTGAACCATCAGCCCTAAAAAGGTGGGAAGATCACCAATCTAAATCAACAGCATCTCAATCCACAGAAGATAATGAAGATTCGGATAATCCTGATGATCCTGACCCTCAAATCTTCAGTGATGAGCCCCAAACTGATCATGAGCCTCAAGCAGGAACATCACGTATACAGAAGCCTATCCTAAACATGAGCTGTGAAAATGAAGATGAATGTGTGTCAACACAGAATTCTAGTTTTGAAGAACTTTTCCTTAAGACAATTGCTACCAGTTCACCAGTACAAAAGTCTAAAAGAACAAGAATAGCTAAGGGAGCTGAGATCATAACACATGAAGATGTTGTCCAAAGACTTAAAGAAAAAGAAGAGGAAGAAAATAAAAAAAAGAAAAAGTAAACAAGCCAAAAATGACAAAAAACAAAAGAGGACCAAAAGAAAAACAAAATTTTCCTAAAGGGAAAAAGAAGAAGATGGAAGATTACATAACTTCAGAAAGCTCAGAAAGCTCGGAAAGCCTAGAAAGCGACGAGTCAAGTGATAATGAGGACTTGTGGTCTCAAATGCAAAGGGAGGAAGAATATGAAAAAGAAACAGAAGCTATAATCAACCCTGAAAATGTAAGAAAAGTTAATGATTGGGTTTTAGTAAAGTTTGCCACAAAAAAAAAACATAACCTACATGTGATTGATAAAAACATGAAATTGTCAGAACATGATTATTATATCAGGTTAAACTGAACTGGGATCTCACCAGCTTCACTAACAAAATAATTTTTCAAGGTTTCTCTAGCCTCATTCGCGCTTCTTCCGTAGTGATTGTATCTCCGTGAAACTGGAACATTGTGTATGGAGTCAAAGTCCACCTCATGAATATCAAGACCTTCCTTGTCGATGATTAAATTATGCAACAGACACACGCACTTAACTATAATGTCTACTTTGTCAGGATCTATTTGGAGTTCGGTTTTTAAACACCTCCACTTGGCAACCAGAATACCAAAAGCACATTCCACGCACCGTCTGGCCCTTGATAGTCTGTAATTGAAAACCCGTTCTTCAACAGTAAGTCTTTGTCTTGAGTATGGCTTTAGTAAATATCTTTTCAGAGGATAGGCATCATCTCCCAACAGAACAAAGGGTGCTGAAATGTCGGTTGACGGAATATTTTCATTCTGTGGTATGCCCAAATTGTTTGCTTCAAGCCGCTGTTAAACATTTGAGTCTGCAAAGGTTCCCCCATCGTTTTGCTTACCGTAAGCCCCAACTTCAATAGCAATGAACCTGTAATTTGCATCAGCTATTGCCTGCATTACAACAGAAAAATAGCCCTTAAAATTGTGATAAATCGACCCTGTGCTTTTGGGACATTTGATGCGAATATGTTTCCCGTCTATACAGCCGATGCAGTTAGGGAAATTCCATTTGTTGTAGAAGTCACTTGCAATGGTTTTCCAATCCTCTTCTGCAGGCAAAGACAAATGAGTACCGCCGAAGCAGTCCCATATAGCTCGACATGTTTCGTAAACTATGCTACGGATAGCACAGTGTGAAATTCTGTATGAGAAGCTTAGTGCTCGAAATGGCATGCCAGTAGATAGAAATCTGAAACAAAAAAACAACTATTGTACAATGAAGCTTTACTAGTTCAAATCTCGGAAATATCAAAGATATCAAATATCAAAGGAATAATTTTATTTCATCTTTCTATCGTAAGCCATTTTCCCGTAACCTGTTTGAGACACATTAAGTGGAATACCCAGTATACATTTACATTTGGTTCCTGGTATTACTATATAGTAATATTTCTGCATAATTTCAGGTGAAGCAGCCAAAACAAAGTGGCGAGGTTTGAGGGACACTTTTCGAAAAGAATGCAGCAAGATTCCTAAACAACGGAGCGGAGATGAAGGGGGAATAGCCAAGCAGCCTAAATGGGCCCATTTCAAAAGTTTGGAGTTTTTGAAGGACCCTATGCACAAAAGAAAAATGCAAGGTAATGTCATGAGCGAGACAACTTATGATGACGACAACCAGAATTCAACTCCTGCTGTTTCCCCTCAACCCGATGATCCCCCTGAAAACGAAGCACAATCAGAAACACAAACTGTCGAATCACATCAGAACAAAAGGAAAGAAACTACGCCACCACGAACCTTTAGGACTCCCCGTAAAAAAATTGCCAAGATGAATAACGCCACAGCAGTTAAAAAGCTGGTTATGCTGGAACAGGAAAAAATACAGATGTTCAAGGAGAGAAATTCTGCTTCCCGAAACGAAGATCCAGACTATCATTTTCTTTTAAGCCTACTCCCATTTTTAAAGAAAATACCGGAACAAAGAAAAATGATTGTGAGGACCAAACTACAACAAGTGTTTTGCGATGAGGATCATTTGCAACAACAACTGCAGCAAATCCATCATCCATCAAGTATCCGTGGTATTTCCCCATATGGTTCATCAACGAATGAGAGTTGGGAAACTGAAAACTCCACACAAGCGCTAACTCCACTGAGTGCAGTTGAACATGAAGATCTTGCTTCGTACTTTTCAAGTGTATCGCCAAACAATTTACAATAAAAATGCAAGTGACATTTTTCAATTTCATGACTAGTTTACTTACTAATTATGTTTTTTCACTTTTAAATTAGATTTCATTTCAGTTTTACTAAGGAATTAAATATATTGTTAAAACTCACCTTAAAGTTACAGCCAGTCTTTGTTGTGCTGAAATACATTTACGAAAATTTGAGAACTTT
Organism: Stictocephala bisonia; assembly: GCA_035578905.1. Classification (NCBI taxonomy): domain Eukaryota; kingdom Metazoa; phylum Arthropoda; class Insecta; order Hemiptera; family Membracidae; genus Stictocephala; species Stictocephala bisonia. The sequence goes on from JAQJVL010001853.1 coordinate 24,005, forward strand.
GTTATTCTTTCTTCTATCCCATGTAGGATGTATTCAAATGTTGCTTGCGTCATCCTAAAATATTCAAAGAACCTTTCCGGTTGGTCACACAAGTCTCTAAACAACATTTTAAACTCTCCTTTTTCGTCTCTACTAACAAATAACTCGCTAACATGCTCTGTTTTTCCACTATTCAACAACAATAACTTTAATGTCGGGCTCTCAAGAAAAAATAGTTCATCGAGTTCATCCATTTTGCTCACGAACTGACTATCTGAAGATCAGAAAACGCGCACAGTGTAACCGCCTTGTTCTGACGAGCGTTTCGGCCATACTCGTCAGAACAAAATTTCGTCAGAATTCGCATCCATAGTAACCGTAGCCTAACCCGCGCGACTGTCGCCCTGTCAGCGGGCCATGTTATCATATGGAGCTTATTATGCGCAGCCACACACTCAGGCCACAGCGCACCCCCTCCCTCCTCACTCACTGCCCTTGCCGCAGTTACTATTTGTAGTGGCGCTTTGTACGCTTTGAGCTGGTGGCGTTTCCTATATTCTATTAATTATTTCGAAAAAGAAAACACCCGAGTGGATTATTAAAATTCTTGATGAATTAAACAACGAAGTTTTTATTTCACAAATTGAAGGGGAGATCGCAATTTGGAATGCATTACTGCCGGAACACTCAAACAACGTAGAAATTGAAATGTCGTGGCGCAAAGTTTGCACACAGTTGGACCCAGAGTTCGTCTCAAGATCCCAAGGAGAGAAGAATCAACTGGGTAAGTTTTCAAAACGCTATATAACTTATTTATTTTATTAAATTTCTATTCTTAAAAATCGGTTTCAAAATGGCGGCACTAAACATTTTTAAAAATTATATATATCAAAAACCAATTATTCTATTAAAATTATATAAAAATACTTTTTTTGTATAAATTGAACAACAAATCCAACAGTACCTTATTTATTAAATAGTTTGGTAAATAAAAAAGTTTGGTAAATTCCCTTTAAGCTAGTTTTGATCGTTATGAGGTTTTGTTTATAATACCCTAAACAAGCATACACAAAAATGTACCCAACAATACAATACAAATACAACAATCCATTATTGAAATAAAAATTTTAAAATGGAAAAAACAAAATGGTGGCTAGTGGCTAAAAGATAACTTTTTGGACATACCTTTAAACGATGTGTTCTATCAGTCCTTAAAATCCTTAAGGGGCTTTTATTTACATTCTGTATAAACTAATTCAAAAGGTAAAACTTGTAGAAACACAAAACAAAATAAAGCTCACCCACTTTTATTTATAAAAATCACAAAAAATATCAATTCAAAAGACTATTTTCATAAATTTTTTCGCACTCCACTGGCTGTGATCATTGAATTTTTCTTCAGGTTCCTGTTCACCTAGCTCCCAATCTTGTTTAATTGCCACGACAAACTTCCTTCCGGGCTCATAAAGTAGTCCTTGAACTGTTTTCTCACTGCGTTGGCTACCCTCCCTCCTGGGGCTGGCCACCGGGCCAGATCATAAAACCCTTCAACAAGTAGTGTGTCATTGAACTGGATCCTATCACGATCCCTCACGTAATTGTGGAGAGTGCAGCATGTCTTAATAATGAGGTTTGCTAGTTTTGGGTCCACATTTAATGGCCTGTGAAAAATACGCCACTTGTTCGCTAGAATTCTGAATGTACACTCTATGTGTCTTCGGGCCCTTGAAAGTCTGTAATTGAACACTCTTTTCTCCACGCTCAAAAACTTTCCAGAAAATGGTCGTAGGATTAATTCACTTTGCCCAAAACCTTCATCTCCAATAAACATGAAGGGCAGTGTTAAGCCGATGCCACTGTCTCGTAGCGAGGGGATATTTAGTTCACCTTTCGACAATTGTTTGAAGAATAATGAGTTCTTAAATATTGTCGAATCTGCTGATCTTCCATAAACCCCTACGTCAATATAAGAAAACTTGTAGTTTGCGTCACATATGGCAACTAAAATAATGGAGAAAAATTTTTTATAGTTACAGTAGAGCAATCCGCTATCGGTCGGTTTGATTATCCTGATATGTTTTCCGTCGAGGGCGCCCACGCACTGTGGGAAATTAGACCTCGCCATGAATTCAGCTGATGTATTTAACCAATAGTCTGTGGTTATTTCTGGAAAACAGTCCGATTTCATTCTGGTCCAAATAGCATTACACACTTGTCGTATGATTATTGAAATTGTTGGCTGGCCAATCCTGTATGGAAAGTGTAAATCTTGCATGGTAATACCGCTTCCCGAATAACTATAAATAAAAGACACATCATAATTTATGAGATTAAGATGGCTTTATATTTCTAATTTCTATTTTTGTTTTAGGGAAAAGTCTTCAAAGAAGATGGAAGAGTCTTCGGGACTGCTACAACAGAGAGCTCAAAAAGCATAAAACATTAAAAAGTGGGGCTGCTGCGTCTGCGAGAAAGCCATACATTTTCTTTGAACAACTTCGATTTTTAGAACCCGTTTGCTGCAATACAGAGTCCAATGTAGAAGCTCAAGAACATATGATCTGGAACCAGACGAGATACGCACAGAAGACGACCAAGACCAGGTAATCGACATAACAGACACACCTCAATACCCTCAGCCGTCACGTACCAAAAAAAAGAAAAGAGAAGAAGACCTTTTAGTAGAAGTTCTTACTAAGAAAATTGCTAGCAGATCCAATGACACAGCAACTAAACCGACTGAAGATCCAGACTATATGTTTCTTCTTTCTCTGATGCCTGAAATAAATAAGATTCCTGAATCACAAAAACTGTTAGCTAAAACTCAAATTATGAAAACCATTCTAAACGCACAAACTAATTGTAATATGGTTTCAATGCCTGGTTCTTCTTACCAATACTTATCAAATTTTCACAACACAGGAAAATTTCAGTAACCAATATCATGCAGCATCGTTCTCTACGCAAACAAATATGGGATCATTGCCATATAACAGTGGAAACACTCGTCACTTTAAGCCACCATACTAGCAACAGCCTCAACAACATAATTTTAACGTAGATGTTTCGACCAGAGCTCAAACAAACTGTCCTTCTCCCGTGACATCACCTTCCCTTCTAACTGTCTCCAAGCGTACTAACAACAGCAAACTCCGCTCACTCTGATGACAACGATCTGGCCCAAATGTCATCACCGTCAAATTATAGTGAAGGTTTTCCTTACTGGAGTTCAGTGCAATAAAATGTAAACACATGGTGTTGTATTTAAACTTCAGTTACTTATTGCCATATGTTTAGATACACTTCTTTTAATTAATTGTTCTTGCCTTTCATTGTTAGTTACAGTATTCACTACTTAACAGTGAATACGGTATAGTAATTTATGTATAATGTCTGTGTTTTTCATTAAATTTTTATAAATTTATTATTGTCTATTTTTTCCTCAAAATGGGCAGTTTGAAAGTAAATTAATGAAAAATGTATACAGGGTGCTACAAGAAGAGGACTGGCTATGCATTTTCAGATTCTATGTGTGATTTTAAGCTAAAAATGAAGAATAAATGTTATTCAATTCCAATGAAATTCAATCACACATCGAATCTGAAAATGCATAGCCAGTCCCACCTTTTTGTAACACCCTGTATTTACATAGTCAAAGCTGATCACAGGTAGTTTTTTACTACCAAGAAACAAGTTTTAGTACTCAAGGATCAATAATATTTCAGTGACGCTTTAACGAGAGTTGCAAAAAATGATTACCGGTATTTTGAATATTGAGGTGATTTGGCTGTTACAAAAAGCAATGCTTATACAGAGAGAGCTGGAAAAAAGCTAGAATAGTGTTTATTTTCATAACAAAATAAAGCTATTTTAATACAATGACTATTTGCTTAAGTAAGTGCAATGATTCTGCTTAGCTGAAATGTAGTTATGCACATTCTTGTGTAAGATACGGATATGTCGCCTTCAATTTTCTCAAAAGTTACCGGCTCCGGGTCATCCACCCCGGCCATCCACCCCTAAACTATTTGGAAATACCGAAGAGAGCGCAACCGAGGCACATACACGTACTGCGGTATTAAACCACCCGTCCTCTCATACACGTACGGTGGTATAAATTTAATATAGTACATCTGTATACAACATGTAGTTAAATTAATTTTTCATAAAGTATCATAATTTTGTGAAATTACATTATCTGGTAATTTTTCGAAAAATATGTGGTATAGTGGTCCCGCGAATATTTTAATAAGTCAATATTAACTCAACAAACTTGAATCTATGGGATTTTTCCCTTCTGAATTATAAATTTGTAACAAAAAAATAGTAAAAAAAATGTTTGTGCATAAAAAACTAAGTACTGTATTTTACAATACATAATCGTATTCATTATTTTCTCCTTAACACGAATATGACATCCATTTCATCACGCGTCAAATATAACTGAGAAATTCAACTAAAAAGGTGGGTTAGAATATTTTAGGTTAGGCCAGGTTATTTAGATTAGGTTGGGTTAAGTTATAGGTAAGGTTAGGTTAGGTTAGGCTAATGTTCGATTGGCTTAGGTTATGTTATTTATCTGGTCTGTTTTGGGTAGATTTCATCTGTTAATAGTTGGTAACTTAAAGCGAACCTAACCTAACTTACCATACCTAACAGAGCCTGAAATAATCTAACCTACCCAACTTAACCTAAATAAACATAACCAATAATAACCTAACCTAACGTAACGTACCTGGTTTGAGTGTACAGAAGGTATAAATTATGTTAATAAATCCTTAATAAATCTAATTAATTTTTGTTTTTAATAAACAAAGACATAAATCGTTTCTTGTAAAATCCTCGTAGTTTCCGACTTAGTTTAGTTATTTTGTTTATTTTAACATTTTTATTAACATTTATTTGATCCTGAACTAAATATATTATTATTTAAAGTTTTAATACAAATCAACTAAAATCTTATTAATAACAATATTGTACACTTCCAACTTTTCTGATTTATAATCGATACTTTACAGGCAAAGAAAAGAGCAAGAGAAGAGTCTACGCCCATGTCCCAGATTTACACCGAGGAAATAGGCGATCTTCATAACAGAGGCTATGACTTTGTGACAGAAATTCCATCAACTTCGTCTTTTAAAAGTATACTGCAAATGAATAGAAGTGACGCTCGAGGAAACCAAGAGGAGCCAAAATCGCGTGACGATATAATTCTTGATGAGGAGTGTTTGAAAATGTCTGATGGCAGCAGTTATCTTTTGAGAGATGACTCTACAGGCCTAAGAATATTAATCTTTAGTGGTGAAAAAAAACCGAGAGGCCTTGAAAAACCATTCAATGGTTTTTATGGATGGTACGTTCAAAAGTTGCAGCAAGCAATTTGCTCAAATTTATACCATACATGCAGACCTTGACAGTTCGAGTGAAGAAACAAACGTTCATTCAGTCGTATTTGCTCTTCTTCCAGACAAGAAAAGGGAAACATATGTCCGCATGTTTCGCCTCATCCTTGATTCAGTTCCTCCATGGAACCCTCAGAAAATTAATTTAGATTTTGAAGCTGCTGCAATATCAGCAATCCGAGAGGTTTTTCCCGAAGCAGAAATCAATGGCTGTTACTTCCACTTTAAGAAATGTTTGTGGCGGAAAGTCCAAGGGCTTGGCTTGACTGATGACTATAGGAAAAAAGAAGAGATTCGACATTCAATCAAGATGTGTGCTTCTCTAGCCTTTTTAGAGCCAGTAGACGTCGGTGAAGGGTTTCTTTTGATTCATTCACAAGCTCCTGAAAATGAGAAACTTCAACTTTTTTTGATTATTTTGTGGACCAATGGTTGGAGAACCCTGGGATTCCACAGTCATTGTGGTCGTGCCATCAAAGAAGACATCGAACAACAAACGCTGTAGAAGGTTGGCACCATATGATCAACTACAATCTTCTGAATCCTAAGCCAAGAGTGAAAGATCTAATCTATTGTCTGAAAAAGGAGGCTGAAACTACGACTCATATGCACATGAGACTGGAGTTAAACTTGGAAGGAAAGAGAAGAAAAACAAAGTATGTTAAGTTGGACGAAAGAATTCAAAAAACTGTACAAAAATAACAACAAACTAGAGACATTATGTGTTGTTTAAGGGCTCTTGCTTACATACAAAAAATGGATTAGATCAGACCAAATAAATCAGAAGTAGTAAAGTGGTAATATAGGTTAAGATTCAAAATAAATCTAAAAGTAAAAAAGTTTTTTAAATGACGAGGCTAAACGCTGATTTTAAACACGCCAAAATTATAGAGATACATTGCGCTATACGCAATATATTGTAAAAACTTGGAAGAATAAATCATTATTTCATATCTTTATCATTTTGCCAGTCCAAAGCGTGGAAAAAGTGTGATGGAAATCAGGTATAATATAAATATTTTTAAAGGATCTCCAACCCAAAGAAACTAAGCTACATTCATATTTATTTTAGAGGTAAACGCATTTATATAATTCAATTGTTGTAAAAGATCCATTTGCCCTAAAGGTTGTACGCATTTTTCGCCTATCTAATTGTTGTAACGTCATAGGTTACCCTCGTCATCTGTCAAAACTTGATCATGTACGCATATTTCGCAAGATTCCTGGTGTACGCATTTTTCGTGTATTCCTAGCCACACCAGTGGCTAGCCTGGCGTCTGAGGCAGCTCACACACTGCGTCCGGTCCGGTGAATTCGGATCCGGCATGCTGGATCAGGCAAATTCGGAAAGCATTCGAAAACCCTGTATTCAAATGGAAATTCCCAGACTGCATCCGTTCCGGTGCGTCAGGCACTGCCCGCTCAGAAGTTTTCGGTTGGGAAGCGAATGACTTCCGGCAAGCTCCCCTTACCGGAGAGCTCGCGCATGCGCAGATCGACTTCCACCCGTCCAAGAGGCCTGAGAGACTGTCAGTAGCAGCAGACGTATCGAAGTGATTGTTTTACTTTAAATTTTTTGAAAGATGTCACCAACACGAGTAACTGCTACATCGAGTACAGCTATTGACAACGTCATCACCAACATACAGTCCGCTTCAGTCACAGTGTTGGATACTGCCATCTCCGACCACTTCGCGCAGGAGGTAATCATTGACGGAGGCTCCCCAAAAATAGAACCTTCGATTAAAACATTAGTTAGAGACACGCGCCTAAGAAATATTGAACTTTTAAATAGAAATCTTGAAAGTGAGTCCTGGTCATTCCTTGAGGGAGTAGACTCGGTCGATGACGCTTACAATTCGTTTTTTAACTGCTTTAACTATCATCTTGACCTGTCCTGTCCTTTTAGATCGACAGGTAAAAGATATAAAAGAGAGAGAATCAATTGGATTACGAAGGGGATTTTAAAATCTAGAGAGAAACTCAAGTTTTACTACTCTATTTTTAGAACTACAAAAAATGAAGAATTTAAAGTATTTTTTAGGCGTTACAAGAACATTTACAAAAAAGTCATAAAAGCTGCAAAGGCATATAACATAGAAAATGAATTGACTAATGCCGAAAATTTTTCAAAAACAGCATGGAAAGGCATAAATTCCATAACCAAACAACAAAATACGAACTATTCTAAATCAATCCAAATTGAAGTCGGTGGCGAAAAAATTCAAGACCCGGAAAAAGTGGCTTCAGAATTGAATAGCTTTTTTGCGACTGTGGGCATTATAAATGATAGTAAAAGTGGCCATCGTCATATCTCATAATCTACCATCATCACAATGGTGCTTACCGGTGTGGACGAGGTGGAGGTGGCAAGGGTTATCCAGGGACTGAAATCAAAACGGACATGTGATATCAATGGCTTGTCAGTGTGGCTCCTCAAAAGGTGCTACAGGCATCTTCTAAAACCACTAGTAAAATTAGTCAACATGTCTTTTCAATCCGGCATATTTCCATCCAATTTGAAAACAGCAAAGATCACACCAATTTTCAAAAAAGACGATCCTCTAATTGCAAGCAATTATCGTCCAATTTCTATCCTTCCAGTAATCAGCAAGATTTTTGAGAAACTTTTTACCGTACGATTAATCAATTTTATTGATCAATTTGAAATTATTAGTAAAACCCAATTTTGTTTTCGTCGAAATAAATCAACTATCGACGCAATTAATAATCTTGTTGAAGAAATCATGGAGGGCTTTGAGAGACGGGAACAGACTCTCAGTGTGTTCCTTGATCTCTCCAAAGCCTTTGGCTGTGTCCATCATGCAACCCTGTTGCAAAAATTGGATACATGTGGTATTCGTGGTCTGCCACTTAAATGGCTAAAATCTTATCTCGCAAATAGATCTCAGTGTGTCCAGATTGCCAACACTTTGTCACAAAGGGCCGCTATGAACCAAGGTGTCCCCCAGGGATCTATACTTGGTCCAGTTTTGTTTTTAATTTATGTCAATGATCTGTCAACATCGATCCAGAATGGAAAGATTGTCCAGTATGCTGATGACACGACTCTCCCTAATAGAAATAAAACAAATAACGATCTTGAAATCGATACGTTTATTAAACTAAACTCTTGTATCCAGTATTTTTCTGATAATTATTTGCATGTAAATAACTCAAAAACAAAATATATTAACTTTTGCCTTCGACAACAATACAGTAGGCTTCGGCCTTCTGTGATGATAGATGACACCCTCATAGAGGAAGTTGAATCTACAAAGTTCTTAGGAATGTACCTGGATAGAGGTCTGACTTGGGACACTCATGTCGAACACATTTGTTCGAAGGTTACTTCAGGCATTTATGCACTGCGTAATCTGGTAAAGTTTTGCTCATTTAAAGTATTGAAGATGGCCTACTTTGGCCTAATATATCCACATCTTGCCTATGGACTGATGCTGTGGGGAGGATGTGCTAAATTTAAATCTGAAAGAATCTTTAGGCTTCAAAAGAAATCCATTAGAATAATTAATAATTTAGAACCAAGAGAGTCGTGTCAAGATGCATTCAGGGAGTGCGGATTGCTGACCCTTCCCTGTCTCTATGTTCTTCAAGTGGCTTTTTTCTGTCGGTTTCGTTGTAATTTAACACGAGCTGCAGACATTCACGAGCACGATACTAGAGGCAGGGATAGCCTACGAACTCAAGCTCACAGAACAAGAGCTTTCGAGCAACTCCCTTCTCAGGCCGGGGTCAGAATAATCAATGCACTCCCTGCAGACATAAAAAATTTAGAAAGCGCAACTCAATTTAAAGTTCAATTAAAAAATATTTTAATATCTAAAGCTTTCTACTCTGTTGATGAGTTCCTAACATACCACTGGGGCCACTAAGTTTCGTAATAAAGATTGACACTAGAGTTAAAGAGTGAATGTATGAATGAATGTTAACTGATGTAAGTTTGAAAGTTGAATGAATGATTTTTTTACGTTAATGAATAGTGTAGGCCTAAGTAATTTATTCATATATTTTAATTTTTATTAATTCTGACGCATGCAATACAATGTAAAAATTGTCTAATGCAATAAAGATTATTATTATTATTATTATTAGAAGAGAAGCTGATTGTGCTAGTACAGGAGTACCCTGTGCTGTACGACATGGGCCACAAGGACTACTACATTACTACAACCCATGGTGGAAGGAAACATGGGTGTGCTCACGCGCATGTCCCCCCTCCTACTGGCGCGCCGGTGACGTCACGTACGAGTCACCTGATTGATGCTCGACTCCTGCCACCGGTTCGACTCATCAGTGGTCAGTGTCAGTTACGTTTCACGTTACAGTATTTCACATGTTACTAAATATTGCATTGACAGTGGTTATCAGTTATATTTTAATCTTGTGTAGTGACTAATTGCTTCAGTAAATATGCCTAATTGTGCAGTATTTGGTTGCAAAAACACAAATAAAAACACAAAAGGAACCGAGGTAAAATATTACTCTTTTCCAAAAAATAATGATTTGGCACAGCAATGGCTCCAAGCGTGTCGTAGAAAAGATAGGGTGAACTTAAAAAATGCCACAATTTGTTCTAAACACTTTAGTGAAGACTGTTTACTAAAACCATTAAAACATAAACTTTTAAGTTATTCTCCCAAAAAGTTCAGAAATTTAAAACCTGACGCTGTCCCCACTACAAATCTCCCCAAATCAAAAGAGATCCTAAGCTGCACTTCTCGAGAGGAAAGGTTAAAAGTAAAAGAAAGAAAATCGTTAGTTTGCCAAGCTTTAAATGATATGGTCTGTGACGAAAAAACTGACTTTCCTAATCAGAATGTAAATAGTGTAGATTATGTAAATAGTAATGACCTAAGCGCTAATGTTAATGATCATAATCAAGTTGCAAGAAAACTGCTAGAAATGGAAAATAAATATAAATTGCTTGATGAAGAAAATGTTAAGTTAAAAAGAGAAATCGAAGAACTAAAAAACATTAATCAAAAAATTGAAAATGAAAAGTGTTCTCTTTACACTAAACTAAAATCTATGTCGCAGACAAGTGAGGTAGAATCTCAGGTAAAAAGTATTCTCAGTGAAATATTTTCTCCAGGACAAATTAAAGTTCTTATGAATCGGAATAAAAAAGTCCGCTGGAGCAGTGAGGATATATCGTGTGCTATATCATTAAAAAGCGTTAGTGCTAAGGCTTATCGCTATCTTAGAAATAAGTTGAGGTTCCCTTTACCTGCCTTAAGTTCTCTGCGAAGGTGGGTCTCAACATTTGAATGCTAATGTTGGGCGGACGGCTTAGAGCTCTCGGTGACTCGATTGTGACGTCATGCGCGCCGTGGACGAGTTTTCAACTGCATAATGAGCACACCCATGTTTCCTTCCACCATGACTACAACCTATTTATGAAGGAAAATATTTGGGAAGAAATAAGTGAACAATTAAATGAATCAGGTAAAAGCTAAGATTAAAAGGCAATGGGTATAATGCACTGAAATTGTTATCAATGGTTACAAGTTACCCTGTATATCAATGGTAGACACTTTAAATGATTTTTTTGTATTTTATCTCATTAGGCCTATAGGTTAAAAAAAAACAGCCAGACATTTAAAAGCATTTGATGTGATTTTGGACTTTGAATGTTCTTTTTTGTCAGTGCCGTATACCCTCAAATAGTTTATTCAAGCATAAACAATAACTGTAAATTTTTTTTTTAACAGGAATTAAAATTTAACAGAATGTGTAACAATACGAAAATAGGAATTTCCAGTAATCATATGTAGTCATATTAGTAATAATGTAATCAGGTTTTATAAGTTAATCTTGCCAGCACTTATCTTCTCGTATTGCCAAGACACTTTCCCCTCTTTCGAAGTAAAGTATTTTCTGAAACCATCTCTAATTTCGAAGGTTTCTAAGGCTGGGTTGCACCCAATTCTGGGGAGAGGTTGAAGCCCGTGAAACTCTTCTATTTCTTCAAGTTCTCCTGGACGCCACAGATTCTCATCGTCTCCTCGCAAGAAGTTGTGGAGGCATTTTGTTGCCAGCACAATCAAATCATCGTGAGCTGGGCTAACTTGAAGTTTTTGTAAATAACCCTGAACTTCTTTGCCAAAATTCAAAACGCACTTTCTACAACCCTGCGGGCTCGGCTGTGTCTATAGTTATATGCTTTGTTTGACATATCACCGAGCTGAGTCCCAGGGTAAGGCCTCATTATATGCAAGTGGAGGGGAAATGCTTCGTCAGCACTAATAACATGAGGTAGGACGATTCTTGTATTGTTTAGTGGTTTTGGAGGTGGTAAATCTAAAAGTCCAGCATAGTAACATTTTTCCTAGTCCAGATTCTTTGAAAATCCCCCATCGCTATTCTTTCCATAAGCACCCACGTCAACAGTTAGAAATGTATAGTTAGCATCAACCAAAGCGAGTAAAACAACACTGAAACCTTTCTTGTAATTATAATACTTAGTACCACTGTTTGCTGGTTTTCCATAGTTACATGTTTCCCATCCACTGCTCCAACACAGTTAGGATATTGCCATTTTTCGTTGAATCCCTTTTCTACTTCTTCCCACCTTTCACGGTTCGGCTGAGGCATTACAATAGGTGATAACACATCCCATATCGCTTTGCAAGTAGAGTGCACGATAGAAGCTACTGTAGATTCTCCCATTCTGTAACTGAAAGCTACAGTTCTGTACGTTCCCGCATGTCCAAGGAACCTGAAAATACATGGTCTTATAAGTGTAGTGTTTAAATAGTGAAATAAGTGGATTCAATAATTTAAAGTCAATTTAAACTTAACTTTTACTCATTAAATTTAACTCAGGTGTTTTGGTTGCAGCAAATGTCTTGAAGAAGAAATGGAGTAACCTTCGAGATTCTTATAGAAAGTCTCTGCTAAAGAAGAAAACTAAAAGTGGCCAGGCTGCAAAGTTCTCCAAGCCTTGGAAGTTTGAGGAGCAAATGTCTTTTCTTGCAAACCATTTGACTCAATGTCGTCAACAGAAGAGCAATTTAAGTGAATCAATTTTGCAAGACGACGAAGACATTGAAGAAGAACAAAGGCAATCGATTACTCCAGATGTTATTTCTGACAATGACAGATATTATTTCTGACAATGATGGAAGTGGAGATATTGGTACTGAATCCTCCATAAACACAACATCACCAGCAAACAATACAGCTTTTAAAAAAAGTACTCACAAAAAGCTCAGACAAAATGAAACAACAAGCTCTCCTAATGCCCTAGTACTCCAACAATATCTCACGAATAAAGAAAAAAATAAGGTAACACAAGTTGATGATCACTTAACAACATTTTTCAAATCTGTTGAGGCTACAGTGCGCACTTTCAGTAAATTCAATCAGATTAAAATTAAAGCAGACATGTCATCTTTGTTGAGTAAATATGAGATGAAAAATATCCTTGAAACAGATCAATACCATGAAAATCAGTACACTAACCTTCGACAAGCAGTTCAAGTTCAACATGGGTTCACTAATGCCTCCTCAGCCTCGGGTATAAGCTCTGACAACAGTTTTGATCACAGCATGTACGACACAGATCACTTATCAACGCCTGTTCCAAATTACCCTAACAACCGCAATGTCAAAGGACCAATACAGCAGGACGCCAACATTGCATCACCACCTGGTACTTCAGCGGCTGAACAGGTTGGAGATTGGTTAACAATGCTACCAAATAACATCGTGTAAAGTGTTTTGGTGTAAAGTGTTTCAAAAAAATTAACTGTTCGTATTATATACTGTAGTAATAAATGAATTTGTAGCTCTCATTTAATGTACTCTATTTATTTCCCGGTATATAACCTATACTTTATTCCCAAATATTTTTAGAATTTACAAAGAAATGTAGTAACAAATTTAGATTGTCTTCTACAAATGTTTACCTTAGCGTCACTGCCAATCTCTCCTGTGTAGATATGCTCTTTCTAAAGTTGGTATCCTTTCTCGCTATTGATTTTTCAAGAAGAGAATGGAGTTCCATGAACTTCTCGAAACTCATTCGGAAGTACTGGAAAAACTTTTTACCGTCCTCAATCAAACGGGGAAACAAGGTATGAAATTCTCCCTCATTTGTTCTATTGGAGTCTATACTATGTACCCATAATCTCTTCTGTCGCCGTTGCTCTTCCTCTTCTGATGCAAGAGCAGCTACCACTAAGATCTCTTCTTCACTATCACTCATTACTTCGAAAACAAACTCTACGCTCACAGCACTAGTCTCGCTGACCTCGGATAGACTGACTGCTGTTCAACGATTGCCGGAACTGAATCGCCTGAAGCAGTGTGTGGAAATTTGACGGATCCGACTCTTTTTGTCTGATCCGACTTCACCGGACCGGACGCAGTGTGTAAGCTGCCTGAGCAGTCGCGGACGCGAGCCACTCGAGTGGCCGCGCATAATAGAGCCCTAAGGACGATCCGGGCTGGTCACAGGTAGCCAGGGATCCATCGGCCAAGTTAGTCTATACAGAGAATAATGCATATATGAAGTCTTGTAGTTAATGAATCACCCAATAACAGGTATGACAGTTGATATTGAATGCCGCCATATAACAATGGTTCAACATCTGTCAGTAATCATATTACTGTAAAACTGGATAAACAAACAACATATGTTATAATAAGTGTCTTACGTTAAAGCAAACTACTTTGGCAAAACACAAACCAAGAGTTCACTCTCGACAGGGCGGACAACCAGCGTGAATCGTTAAACTTTCAACAATTATTTGCCTTGGAGTAGTTTGACGAGCGTTAACTCTTTAAATCATGGTGGTTAACTATGATAACCACTCCTCACTGGACCTTTCAAGCACAGTGGTTAGTAGCGTTAACCACCTCATAAAAAGGTTACTGAGCTCATTCTAGTGGCAATTGGGGCAACTAACACTATTATTTAGTTGCTTTAACATCCGATAGATAGCATAGCAATGTTCGTGAAGCTTCCATAGCTGTTCTTGATTTTTCCTCCCTCTACCCAACCTAAAAAGCACGTGCTGGCAGAAGAAATGTTACTGTCTATTTTAAAAGTTTTATAAATATTAAAAGTTGTTACTTTTTGTAACTGTGAGTGGTATAAACTGTTTAAATGCATTCTTTTTTAACAAGTTAAGTATAAACATTGATTATTTTTCAAAGTTTTGGTTGTTTTTTATTTGTTGAATCAAGTGGTTAGTGCTGCTGACCACCATGCAACCAAGGTAACAATCATATCTTCTACCTTTGTCTTGCTACATTATAAAATGTCATGGAGACAGGAAACTAAGATGATTGAAGAGTATTTGGAGAAAATTCCCAGTGGTAGTGATTTTGAGGACTCTGATGACTCTGATGTTGATCCTACATTCGAGCCAAACCCTGCTGTAAATAAGAAAAAAAAATTTATCGTTATGCTCGGATTCAGATGAATTTGAGCCCACTATTTCTCCAAGTAAATATGAACTGACCCCTGATAACAGCCTTTCCAGTAGCTTTACGCTTCCAGCTAAGAAAACCTATTCACGAATATCACGATCCCCAATGACCTTGTCATCTCCTTCGGCAGGAAATAGTCTGACAACATCTCAACATCTGACCTTTTTCCAGATCTAATTCTTCTAGAGTAGCTAGTTCTTTCAAACCAATAGAAAGAAAGAGAAAACAGCCTGACATTGTAAAGCATACTTCAGTTCCACGAGAAACAATTCCTAAGTCCTCTAAAATACTTCCTATAAAATGGGACAAGAAGGATAAAGAATATATTTATGAATTTACTTCTGACTCATTCCTCATTCCAGAAATCTAGGTGTTTCTAGTCATATCCTTGATTTACCAGAAAAATCTGCTTCTTCAATATTTTCCATGTTTTTTCATGACGACCTTATAGAATACATTGTTTTTCAAACCAATCTTTATGCCACACAACAACAGTACAATTCATGGACTCCAGTAACTTCTGAGGAGGTACGGTTATTTATTAGAATTAATATTTATATGGGGATGAAGAAAATGCCCAAGCTATAGGGACTCCTTGTCTAGTGCTCCAGACTTCCACGACTCTTACATTTCAGACCTTATGACTGTGAACATATTTGGGTGGATTCTAAGTAACATATATTTCAATGACAATGCGTTACAACCCAAGCGTGGAGATGTAGATTTCGACAAATTATGCAAACTAAGGCCATTCTTAAATTCTCTTTCTGAGTCATTCATGAAGAATTACAAACCTAAGCAAAATTTAGTTGTTGATGAATCAATGGTGAAATTCAAGGGGCGAAGTTCCATTAAGTAATATATAAGAAACAAACCCATCAAAAGAGGATTTAAAATTTGGATGCTGTCATGTTATAACCTTTCAGTTATAAGTTGTTATAAGTTTTCAGACATATACAAGAAAACAAGGTGATAATGTTGAAGCTGACCTAGGGGAAAGTGTAGTACTTGATCTTTGTAAAGACTTTTTTGATAAAAATTACTTGTTATTTGTTGACAGTTTTTTCACCAGCCCTGCTTTGTTTTTGAAACTGAAAGAAAACAATGTGTACGCATGTGGCACTGTCAACATGAACATGAAAAACCTACCAATCTTAACTGGAGATGAGAAACTGAAGCGTGGTGTTTTGACTGGATGCACTGTGAGGAAGGGCTGACAGTTTATAAATGGAAAGACAACAAGTCAGTTCATTTACTGTCAAGTTATCATGGCCCTTCTGATATTCTAACTGTGCCGATAAAAGACAAAAATGGAACAGTAACAGATGTACCCTGCCCGAAGATCCTAAAAGATTACAACCAAAATATGAACTACGTTGATAACTTCGATCGGCTCAAAGGTGACTACTCTCTAGACCGAAAAGCAGAAAATGGCACTTAAGAATTTTTTTTTTCATCTTGTAGATGTCTCTGTTACTAATGCTTTTATAATCAACAAGTTATTAAAAGTCAATCCTATGAAAAAACAAAGAATTTCGAAGAAATTTCTATAAAGGGTTGCTGGCAAAAAAAATAGTGGAAGTGAGCAAACCAGATATTGGCATAAAGAAAAAGCGCGTAGAAGTTAGAGCTCATAAGCCATATGTTGAGGAAAGTATTCGCCATCAATCAGCATATGCCAGAGCATTCAAGTATGAAGAGTTATGCAAGATGCAGCACGAAGGAGAAGCCTGATCGATCAGCTTGGACTTGCTCAACCAGCAATGTTGCATTGTGTCTGGGAAAGGACAGACATTTTTTTCAATTATAACATAAAGCTTGACCAAAAACTTAAATGTTCGTTGGGAATCATTTTTAACAAATTTGTGAAATAAATATAAATAATATTTGCTATAAACCATACTTTTTTAACTCAATTAACACCTTTTTACAAGGTGGTTAGCTGTACTAACCACCAAGCAAGTTTAACTAACCACCCTATAAACCTCCATAAAATGTACATAGAATGTAGAACACTACTTTTAATATATATTAAATCTAAAAAAATAACTTTCAGTATAGAAATAAAAAAAACTTATTCCAAGGGGCTTAAAAGCCTCACAAATGCTGTGCTTCAAAGAGTTAATTACCCTAACCAATTTATCTGGGCTAATTGTACGGGAATTAGCTCTTTTACGGAGGGATTGGCTAGCATAAATAGAATCAATGAGGAAGGTACGGTGGTATTGACCCACCCACCCACTCATAGCCGTACGGTGGTATTGGTGTGTGTGTGTGTGTGTGTGTATATATTACCACTCTATGTGTATGAGTTATGAACAGAAAGAGATACGAAGGCTGTCAGTACTACCATTAGAAAACCACAGGTTTCCACAAAAAACTTGATGGATGAATCTGACTTTGTGACAGGAGATCACTCCATGATTTTATTGATATCACATGACTTTTGGACTTTTTACCAAATGTATTTCACAGCTTTTTTTTTTGTTTAAATTAATAAATGTTTGTATGTTGTTTAGAAAATGTTATGATATATTTATGTTGGTTATGAATATTAAAACAAAGTGTATCTGTTTTAAAGAAATGTATTACTGACTTTTAGACAATAATATTCATTTAAATAACGTTTCAGTTAGCTGAATTAAAGTTTTAAAAAGAGAACACCAGCAGAGTTAAATTTATGATTCATCTGCCACTCCAAATCAACTCCGGACATTCCTCGCAGGAATACAGATGAGCACGACACTGGAATATTCCAGATTGTTCTCTCTTGTATTGCAAACTTAGTAAATACATTCAGGAACGGATCCTCTGTATTTGATAATATGGTTAAGATTATGTGGTTACACTGTAATTATTTAGATTGTTTGACATATTTTATCTAATCCTAATAAATAAGACGATTTGTAGTGATGTACTCGCATATAAAATGTATTAACACTTAGTGAAAAACTTACCTATTTTTAGCGTAATTAAAAACAGGCTTAATCACGTTGTTAAATGATTAAAACGTCTCCGATTGTATTCCATGGGAAACAATGTAAAATTGTGCAATACAGTTTGAGTCACAAGAAAAAAAACAGAGTTAAAAATCGAATATTTTCTTAGTGACGGGGTTTAAAGCACATAGCACGGTAAATTAGTTAGCGTGGTATATAGTAATATTTTGACATGGTAGGAAAACGTCACTGACCAGTTGGTAATATGTAAGACGGTACAACTAAGGAAGAAAAACAAGTCTGTGCGGTTAAGAAAAAGCTCTTAAGCAATTTGACCATGTGATGTGCTTGACTGATCAGCTGTTCTGAGTGCAGATGCATGATATCGATCGATATTTGCTATTTTATTTTGCTTAACCCTGGTGCCTTATACTGAAGTCTAGCAGAACCCGGAAAATTTAATTTTTACATCTACAATTTTTGCTGATACAGTATGTTGCAAGATTTTTTCCCGAATTTGGTAAAACTGGTAGGGAATAAAGAGGAAAATATATATTAGTTACTGCCAGACAGTGGTCAGAGTTACCACACTTCACATATTTACATGATTTGTCCTACATTAATTGTAACAGGCAGCGATTGATTAAAATAAATACTAAATAATCAAATGATATTCGGTAATTATCACAAACTAATAGCCAATAATTATGATGAATTAATAAAATGAATTAAGTGAGCAAAATTATTTTAATGGCAGTCATCAAAGGAGGCATAGTAAAATATTTCAGCCAACTCAGTACATGTTGGAACAAGTCGAGACCTTTTCGGTTTTGCGCCTAGAGTAGTCCATTTCAAGGGGAGTCAACATGTCACTTACGACGGTCGATCTCAACTTAAAGGTAAGACATAGTTAGTTGCCAGAAATGGTCAACAGGTCGCAGAACCTATCAGGCCACATTTAGAGCACATGGGCACTGTTTTGACATATGCGAACCGCACTTCCGCTTGGCAAAACCGAAAAGACGCCAACCCAAAATTCATTCTAGAAGCTTCCAGAGGTACAACTTTCATTCTTTCTTTCATTCTTTCATATGAGACGCCAACACAACGTTGTGCAATTTAAGGCGAATATGAATGGTTTTATGAGTGTAGGATGAGTGTGTATGAGTGTAGTCTGGTTACTAACTGAGTTCAACTGTTCCTCAGAAAGGGCAATTTATTAATAGCCCAATGGCCAGGGCAACTAAGGGAACTACAGCTTTACGTGGAATCCGAACCACGTAGTGCTGGTCTGATTTTCAGCTAATTGACAAGCCTGATACTCAGTTATCTCCCCCACATGATTACCCCATCCGCACAATGATTACCACCCAACATGGACACCCCAGACTTCTCTAGTAGTGTCCACGCCGATAGCAACCACTGAGCGGACGCCATGTCGGTATGAATAGGACCGAGCATCCAACCTATCACCTACAATCTCCCAAACACTTTGTCCCCATGTAGCTGGGTTACAGCACTGCGTCACCAGTGCCGACAAAACTCATTCCTCCAACAGTGGCCACCACTCACTCACCGCCGGTTGTCGAGTGACTCCGGACCCGGATGGTCGCTTGAGATGTTTTGATTGTAAGGAATGTAGCCACGAGGGTCTGGATGGAGGTTTGTTTTAACGGTGCTATTTTATAATAACGTGAGATCCTCGCAAACCTGCAGATTGAGGAATCAACTTCCTTCCCAATCTGAGAGATTTCTGTCGGAGTCATCCCTACAATGAACATCGACACAACATGAAGACAACTTAAGATAAGTAATGTTAATAAATTTAGATAGTCTATTTTTTTTAGGAATTACTAAAGACCTAGAATAATATAACTATTCAAAAAATGTTTAACTTTATCTTATTGAATCAATCAATATTTGATGAATAGATAATCATTAAATATAACTTTGTAGAACTGTCTTATTGAATTAATCAATTTTTATGAATCATTAAATGTAACTTTGTAGAAGATCACAGCTTTATTTAAAGTAATTCACTTTATAGTCTCACCAAGTTAGCTATAAAAAAATCGACCCTGAGATAGTATATAAACTTTAATTTGGTCAATAACTGATCAAATTAACAAAAGTGTTCGAATTGAACTCATTGAGTAACCAGAGAGGGTTAAAACATTTATAAATTTCCATAATATACATTACATACATGAGCAAATATAACATATTACAAAAACATATTAATTATTGAAACCCCTAACGCATGTACATACACTTTGATGAAGTGTAATGAATGAGATTAAAATCCTACGAATACTGGCGCGGGAAGAGGGAACGATAATTTTTCTTGGAATTGGAAACGTGTGGAATTGGAATTGGTTCGATATAGCGACAGTCACAAAACAATGAATATCTATAAGAGACGAAAAGCCAATGTTAAACATTCCGACTACTTTTTTTCTAATTTTGCTATCATAGCGCGGCCGCCGCTAGGTTGAGCTTGTTGCACGGCAGCCTACAATGAGAGGAAAGATTGCAAATTGCCATGAGAATGAGACAGAGAGAAAACCAGCGCTGCGTATCGGCAGCCGCACTAAGCTCTTTTCTTCTTCTACAGCAAGTCTGACTATTTCCTTACTTCTTTTCGCTTCTTATAAATTTGCATTCATTGCAAAAGGCGTGAGAAGCAGGCACGGTCGCGGTCGAAGGAATAGATCGTTCTCCCGCCTGAACACTGCATATGCCGTTTCCCAACGCGCATTTCTTCTCCTTTCTTCTCAGTACTGGTGCTGCAGTTTTAAGGCCGGTTTTCCCAAAGGACACTCCTTACCGTGTCTTGTTAAATCGAAAAATGGTCTATTGCATTTATTTTATATGGGAAAGCAGTTTACGATTTTCACCTGACCTACCGAGCTCATGTCGTGCTATTTCCGATCGCTCTGTGGAGCGATTGGCGACAATGACCGGTAGGTGGTCTGAGCACGACAGGCGCACGGTAGGTCAGGTGAAGATGTCGCCGCATCGGCGCCCGACCCCTGGCTTTTCGGCCTAGTTCGGGTGTTCCCGACCTCCTACGAAGATTATCGATCGATTGGATTGTTCGACTTCTTTACTTTGTTTTAAGACTGTCTCTTACGCCAGACGTACAAGATGGACGAAGAGATTGTTGCCCTTATCGAAGACTATCCGGCACTATACAATTTAGGCCATAAAGATTATGACAATATGGTCATAAAGGACAATATTTCGAGATATTGCAGAGAAACTTCACAAAACAGGTTAGTTTTCTACTATTCAAGAGGTTAATTTAATTCATAACTATGAATTGTAAATAGTGACTACTAGCCTTGATTATATACACCTACATGTAAAATCAATGCTAGTAGTTAATCAGTAACGTACGATTGAGTGATATATTTTTAGTTTATTAGTTTTAGTTTTATTTATTATTTTATTACTATTTTTTTTATCAGTTGAAGAATGTAAGTTTGGGTGGAAGAACTAAATATGACGCTGGCTGCGCTCTTCAACACCATTGTTGCAACGGGGTGCTTCCCGACGGCCTGGAGAGAGAACTTCACCTCCATGATACCAAAGGATGGTAAGGATTTAAGCCAAGCTAATGGATGGAGACCTATCACAGTTGGCAGTATTCTCTCCAGGTTGTTCAGCGGAGTTCTTGAGACAAGAATAAGAAGCGAGGTTGCGCTGTCAAGCTTACAACGGGGCTTTGTGGAGGGGAATGGATGCTTCAGCAATGCCAGGACCCTTCACGAAATTATAGCCATCGGAAAAAAATCTAGTTTACATGGGGCAGTGCTTGACATTAGCAAAGCGTTTGACAGCGTGCCCAACGAAGCTATTTTGAGAGCTTTGGCAGAATATCCGGTGCCAGCGCCGGTGATCAATGCGATAAAAGTCGCCTACAGGGATTCAACGGTCACTTTGAAGAATTGTGGCGGTGAGAAGCTCCCTCTCAAGCGAGGAGTCAAGCAAGGTGACCCGCTTTCGCCAATTCTGTTTAATATTGTTATAAATCCCATCTTGAAGAAATTGGAAGGATCAGATGATGCGTTTTAGATAGATGATTGCAAGGTACCAGCGTTGGCATTCGCAGATGACTTAGTTTTACTAGCAAAGAGTGAAGACGCCTTAAGAAGAATGATGAATAAAGTCTCGAGATCTCTGTCTGAAATAGGATTGGCCCTGTCCGCAGAGAAGTGTGGAGTTTTTGGCATCAGAAAAAAAGGTAAGACTTGGGTATATGAAGAACCCTCAATCACCATAGAAGGCAAAAGAGTAAGACCCTATAAGCCCAATGAAGAAGTTAGGTACCTTGGTGCCTACTTCACCATCGCTAAGGGGCTAAGTAATGAAAAGAATTATAAGAGAATGATTGAGGCGGCTGACAGATGTTGTAATCTAAACTTAAAACCAAGGCAAAAGCTAGATCTGCTAGTCAGTTACGTAATGCCTGGATATTATCACCTGATGATTGTCGATCCACCTTCTCTGAGGATGCTGGGAGAGCTCGATAGGCACATAAGAAAGACTGTGAAGAGTTTTTTCCACCTACCTACTTCGACCTGTAATGGATTATTGCACTGCAGAAGGAAGGATGGCGGGCTTGCTGTCCCGAGGCTGAGGATTCTGGTCTTGGCGGCCAATCTCAAGGCTTCGGTACAGCTGGCTAATCGAAGAGACCCTGTCACTAGAGCTGTCTTCGGGGGTCGACAGGAAGAAAAGTTCCGGCTCATGGTGGAGAAGATGGAGTTGAACTGGCCGGTCTCCGAAGCAGCGATCGAGAGATGGAAATTTGAAAAAAAAAAAGAACAAGAACATGCGGCGTGGAGAGCTCTTCCAGTACAGGGCCAGGCAGCACCCTGCTTCAGAGGCAATAGGGAAGGAAATGTCTGGCTAAGGAAGAAAGAACTGTTTCCGGGTGAAGAGATAGATCTTCTCAAGTTAAGAGCAAACGTCTTTCCCACCAAAGAGACCCTTCACAGGTTTGATGAAGATGTAGAATCTTGTAGAAGATGTCATGAAGTCCCGGAAACTCTTGGACATATTAGTGGGAGTTGCCCAGCAGGAAGAGGGGGACGAATAGCCAGGCATGACCAAGTCGTCGATGCGATTCAGAAGAGAGCAATTGAAGCTGGCTGGATGGTTGCACGAGAACAACTTTTTGACACTATCGCCGAACCACTGAGGCCTGACCTGGTCATCAAAACACCGGGAAGGGCCTTCATTGTCGACGTTACAGTGCGTATGGAAAAGGATAATTCCCTAGAAGCAGCGAATAGGGAGAAAATCCAAAAGTACGGCACGATCATCCAGTCCGTCAAGAGAAGCTTTGACGCTGAAGATGTGACCATATTGCCTGTGGTGTTGGGAGCGAGAGGTGGACTGCCCAAGACAACCAAAAAGAATTTAATAATGCTAGGTCTCGAAGACAAAATTGAAGAAATCATCTGTAAGATGCTGAGAGCTTCGATTAGCATCTTCAGAGCTCATGTAGACCTCATCAATTGACCAAGTCCCTATAATTGAACGCCTCCCAGGCGAAGCATGAGGATTGGACGAGATGCATCCCGACATTGAACGCCTGCGGAGCGGAGCATGAGGAGCCGACGCTTGGCGGTTCCTGGATTGGACGCCCGCAGAGCGAAGCATGGGGAGTGGATCAAGTGCCTCCCGACATTGAACGCCTACGGAGCGAAGCATGGGGAGCCGACTGTTTCGCGGTTCCTGACATTGAACGCCCGTAGAGTGAAGCATGGGGAGGACAGCGAAGAGCCTGTTATTGAACGCCTGGAAGAGCGAAGCATGACAAAGTGAGCTTTGCTCAGGGGAAAAATCGGAGAAAACCCACGACAGGACAAGCGGCAATGAAGATTAAAAAATGGCGTTTGGAGGATCAAATGCAATATTTGATCCACTTCCTCCAAGAACGTGAATCACGCTCAAGCTTCGAGGAAGACATAGAGGTGGAAGCTGAGGAGGACATAATAAAAGTTCAACAGACGTCTCCTTCTACGGCAATGACATACCCGTCACCATCTCCATCCCCAGGTCTTTCATCGGTGTCTGCCCATACTTCTGCGAAGTAGATGTGTCCCAAAAAAACGTGGCAATACAACTTCGAACTTGTTGACTGCCCTTACAAATTTCACAACCTCTAAAAGTCGGTTTACAGAAGGGTCACGAGATCCAAAAAAGCCCTCATGACCTTTTTTGAAGATATAGCCGAGTCTCTGCTGAAATTCCCAGAAGTTGATCGAGTTGAACTAAAACAGGAAATATTCACCTTTTTCAGCAGGAAGGAAATTGAAATGTTGAGACGGCGGCAAAGAAGTAACGTTCCAGGAGGTTCAAGTACATTACAGCCTCCGATGTATCCCACAGGGCACACACCCTTTACCCAGTGAATTATCCTAATAAGGATCAAATCCGCACAACTAGTTATGAAATTAGATCAGGATCATTTCCTCAGGGGTATTAAAATAATTACTTATTAATTTTACCTATTTGTTAATGTTTAGATTAAGTTTTCTTTTCTTTATATAATAACTTTTACTAATTATATGATTTCAAAGTTAATAAACATATGTATTTTAGAGGTATCAAAGTAATTTTTAATATTAATGTTTAGATTAAGGTTTTCTTTTTATATTAAATTTTCTTAATTTCAAAGCTAGTAAAAATTAAGTAATTACAAATTAAAGTGCCTTTGTTAAATAGTAGGGTGAATAGTTTGTTAAGTTCATTACAAATTACAAAATAAACATTTTAAGAACACCCTCCAGAAAAAAAATTAAATAAAAAAATATATTAATGTACCAATATAATTTGCCTACTACATTACATCCGTGTTCACATGGCTAGTGTAAAAAAGCACGCGTATATAAGCTACTACATTACACTCGTGTTAACAAGGCTAGTGTAGTATGCACGCGTGTATAAGCTACTACATTATACCTGTGTTCACATGGCAAGTGTAGTATGCACGCGTGTATAGGCTACTACATTACACCCATGTTCACATGGCTAGTGTAGTATGCACGCGTGTATTAGCTACTACAGTAAACCAGTGTTTACGTGGCTAGTGTAGTATGCACGCGTGTATTAGCTACTACAGTACACCAGTGTTCACGCGGCTAATGTAGTATGCACGCGTGTATAGGCTACTACATTACACCTGTGTTCACGCGGCTAGTGTAGTATGCACGCGTGTATTAGCTACTACAGTACACCAGTGTTTACGTGGCTAGTGTAGTATGCACGCGTGTATTAGCTACTACAGTACACCAGTGTTCACGCGGCTAATGTAGTACTACATTACACCTGTGTTCACGCGGCTAGTGTAGTATGCACGCGTGTATAGGCTACTGCATTACACCTGTGTTCACGCGGCTAGTGTAGTATGCACGTGTGTATAGGCTACTACGTTACACCCGTGTTCACACGGCTAGTGTAGTTCGCACGCGTGTATAGTTTTCCACACTGCAACCGCGTTACACGGCTAGTATCGTATACACGTGTGCATACTACACTAGCCGTGTGAACACGGCTGCAATGGAGTAGCCTATACACACGTGCATAGTATAATGACCATGTGAGCATGGGTAAAGTGTGGTGTGCTTATTATCACTGCTTTGTTATTTGTATTTTTTGTGGGTTGTAAATCTTTTTTTTATTTGTTATTCTGTTTTATTTATTTATTTTATGAACTTTAAAATTAGAAAAACATTCAACCAATTATATGCAAGCTTGTACACTTTAAATTTTTTTAAAATTCTTAATTTTCAGATAATCATATAAGCTTTAAACTTTAACGCTACAACACTAGGTACTAGAAACTACAAACTATTCAGCGTTATTATTCATTTTTGAATCACTCAGCATAACCTCTGCTTGATAATATAGCTTCCTGCCAAGGTATCTTCCCTCTGCCGGCAAAATATCGTCGAAATTTGTGCCTGATATTGATTGCATCGACACTCGAGTGAGTTCCAACGTGCGGAAGAGGTTCTAAGCCAGTGCCACTGTGGATATCTTCTATTTCCATTAACTGTTCCTGCAGTATATCATTACGCATGAAGTTCTGAAGTACCACACAAGCTTGAACTATTGCATCTGCGGTTTTAGGATACACTTGCAGTCTGTTGTACAAAACCCTAAACCTCTGAAATAAAATTCCAAATGCATTTTCGACAACACGTCACGCACGATACAATCTGTAGTTGAAAAATGCCTGGCTCCTTATAGTGCCAGCTTTGATGAGTGGGTATGATCTCATCAGGAATGTCTTGAGGGGAAATAACTCATCCCAACTATTACAAAAGGCGTTGGTTATCCTTCAGTCTCAAGTGGTTTTGAATTTGGTATGTTCAATGTACCTGACTGTCCCAGAACTGAGTTTGCCAAAATGCCACCGTCGCTTGCTTTCCCGTATCCTCCAATATCTACAGCAATGAACCGGTAGTTGGCATCAACTAATGCAAGCAAAACAATAGAAAATGTACCTTTATAATTGTAAAATAAACTCCCACTATTTGGTGGTGCTTGTATCACTACGTGCTTTCTATTGAAAGAACCAATCCGGTTTGAAAAGTACCACATTCTATTGAAGTCTTCAGAAATCGTTATCCAATCATCTTCATTGAGCTGTAGAAATTCATTTAGTGCCAAAACGCTCCAAATTGTTTTGCAGGTTGAAATTATGATTGCATGAACTGTCGTAGGCGATATTCTGTATGAAAAGCTCAGTGATATTTGAGAATCTCCCGCAGCCAGATAACTGAAAAATATAAGTCTGTTTTAGTATTATTTAATGAGTGATGTAATAAACTTCAACTTGTTTTTACAGCTGTAGGCAAGCACTTACCGTAACGTTAATACAAGTCTCTCTTTTGCTGAAATACTTCTTCTCCACTTTGTGTTCTTTTTATTTAAACTGTTTATACACTAAAGAAGTAGATTTTCGAACATCGGATATTTTATCCTGAAATATTTATGGAACTTTTCAGGGTCATCTCTTAGCCGGCTAAAATGTGTGTAAAAATCCTTCTCTAGCTCGACACATAGGGTGAACCCAATTTCATTTCGACCGTTTCTTTTTATTTTTTACAACTATTGAATAAACCGCACAAGCAATACCAATATCCGTATCGTCATGATCCATTTCGGTGACTTGAGTAATGAGTTCGATATTCCAGGTGAGGGAAACTGGAGAACGACAGAGGCACAGTAGGAGCACGACAGTAGCCGGGTCCCTACTGCTGAAAAAGCGCTACATGGACACGGTAGGAGCACGGTACCCTATGTGAAAACCGGCCTTTACTTGCCAGTTGTTTCCACTTTGTGCATACAAAATGTCGTGCTTAACCGAACATTTGCAAGAATATACGGAAGAAGAACAAAATCTGTGAGGATAACGGGGGTGAACTGAACATCACTGATAGGTCAAAGAGTTCAAAATACAGCACATGTTGTGCCAGTTTGTTTCAATGTGTAAATCGAATTATATATTTAATTTCATTTAATTTTGTTTAAATGTAGCTCTAACAGACTTAAGTCTATGGGTCCTTAAATGTTCCTCCACAACTATCCAGTTTGTGTACTTCTAAAGCTATTATTATGTTGGTAATTAACAAGATACAGTACTATAAGCAGAGTTTCACCGATCATTTTTACTTTAAAATTCAGATAATTATATAAGTATTTGATATCTGATATTATTTGCAGGTGAAGAATTGATAAAGAAGTGGAAAAATCTTCGTGACTCCTACATGAAGTACTTAAGAAGTATTAAACCTTTCACAGAGCAGGAAAGGAGAAACTATAAGGGAAGGCCATGGGCCAGTCAGATGGAAATGTCCAAACCTTTCCTCACAATGGCCATAACATTTACAAACATAAATGCAGAAGTTGACGGAACCACTAATGGAACTGAGACACCCGAGATAGGGAATGATGGAATCGGCGATATACCACCCAACAGCCCAGTGTATGATCATGAAAATTCCCACTATGTAAATAGATCAAACTTGATCGAACAAAGTATTAGGAAAAGAAAACGGCAGTCCTCTGCGAGCAACTTTGACAATATAGTTCAATACCTTGAACGTAGAAATAAACCGCAGCTTGATGCAACAGACCACCTTATGCTGAGTTACTCTAAAACTATAATAACCTTCTCTCGAGCAAGGCAGGCTGAGATTAAACTAATATACCAGCTAATATAACAGTGTGAATTGGATCACCTACGAGAAGAGAATGTCTCTACGCACCTAGCTCTTTGATTGCGTCTTGGATATACTCTGCACAAATTTTTGATGAACGCTTTGAAAATCGTAGTTTGAGCGTCGTTGTGTCAATAACAAAACTATAACTCCGTCAAACCTTAACGTGACCAATATTTACACTGTAAAGGTTTACCTGATGAGGATGCCGGCCAGTATCGCCTTAAAAAAATCCAATTTACCAAATCTAACATCTATAAAAGTGAACTCAGTGCTCTAAAGGTTCTCAAACGTGAACAAGACATAACAATTCTACCTGCAGAAAAAGGAAATGCCACAGTCATACTAGATAAAACAACATACAACACAACATTCAAGAAACTCTAATAGATGGAAAATACACACTTAACTAGAGACCCAACTAAATCTTTTGAAAAGAAAATTGAACAAACCCTGAGAAAACACAAAAAATACATGCCTGATAAATTACGTAGAAGGCTAACACCACATCATTTCCAAACACCACACATGTATGGCCTACCCAAGATTCACAAACCTAACATTCTCTTACGACCTATTGTTAGCTCCAGAGATCATCCTGCCCGTGAATTATGTACGTTTCTCCTTCCCATAATCACTTCTTTGGCCAACAACACAGCATTACACGTATATAATTTTAAAGAATTCACTTACATGACAAAATACATGACTATAAATAACAATTAAATTCATGTCAGTTTTGATGTTTGACTTGTTCACTAATATTCCTGTAAAAGAAACTCTAAGAATAATCGAAAACAGGCTTAACCAATATACGAGTACTTTAACGTACTAAAACTCCCCATAAATGTAATTATGGAACTTTTACAGCTTTGCACTAAATGCAAACACTTTGAAATAGAAGGTCAAATATACCGCCAAGAGCATGTTATGGCAATGGGTTCCCCACTATCACCTACTTTCCCCAATATCTACATGGAAGAGTTTGAGGAACAAGCAATTGCTTCCTCAAGTTCAAACCTAAGGTTTGGCTTAGGTACGTGGACGTCACATTTGCCTGCTGAAGTCACGGTTCATCAAATTTGAAAGATTTTTAAAACACATAAACATGGTTTCATCCACCATTAAATTCACCAATGAAAAAGAAAAAAAAGTCTTTGAAGCCATTTTTTTTAAAGTAATCAGTGAGCAAACTATGGTTATTTCACAACTTTATTTATTAATATTTTCTGGACTATGCTGTTTTTAACATAAATTATAAAGTTAATTAACGTTATGATGAGAAGGGTTATATGTCATAGTTAATAATAAAACAAATCCTTTTTTTTTACTTATATTTATGATCAATGAATTATAGAGAATTAAATTAATGTTAAATGGATATAAAAAGGAATAAATGTATAGCCTATATAAAAAGAAAATGTACGTCTTACATTAAAGTTATTTCAATTCATTCCTCCGGAGTTAACGCTTCACGAAAATTTGTACTTTCCTTTCCAATAACATCAGCAATAGAACACAATAACTCGCCGAAGCATTCCCGGGGTATTCTAAAATATACATAAAATCTTGTATCAATATTTCTCGCCTGAGGCTTGAGCGTAAGGTACTCCGGGCTTACCGGACTGGTCTGCGTTGTGTGCACACACAGTTTGTTGCTCCACCGTTTTAATGTGAATATTAGATTCATAGGGACTTTTAGTTGTGTTAATGTGTGTAATGACTGTTGTTAGCGGTTAGTGCACGGTTCTGAAGCTTTCCCAAACTAATCTTAACTGAAGAAAGTGAGTAAACGACTACAATACTACCATTGAGCACGCTTCAGTAACTCAAGAACTTGGAAACCGTTGAACAACTGCAAGCACCTTACCACATCGACACAAGTGGCGATATCAGTAGCGTCCTGGCTTACAATTATTATGGTCGACAGATCGAAACTGATTTAGACCACCTTACTTTTTTGTCACAAACATCCATCATTATTTATATTTCTGTTATTATCTTGTCCATCTGTTTATTTATTTTTGTGTCTTGAGTATATATTCATATTTATTTTTGTGACTTGTATGTGTATATATATATATATATATTCACATTTATTTTTGTGTCTTGTATATATATATATATATATATATATATATATATATATATATATATATATATATATATATATATATTCATATTTATTTTTGTGTCTTTTATTCATTGTTGTGGGTGGTGTCCTGCATATCAAAATGAATGTTATACTAGAAGTATCGAAGATTGGAAAAGACGCCATAGTTTTTAATAACCACAAGTACCGTGAATCTTATTCCGTAAAAAATGGTGATATAATTTGACGATGCCTGGGGAGAAATTGTAAAGCTTCAGTCACAACAAACCTGGAAAAGACGGCCATCTTCTCAGTTAAAGAATCTCAAACAGGACCTCATCCCATCACAATGAGATCCCTTTCGCCCAAACAGCCACAGCATGATGACTAATCACCTAGTACACACACTACCTCGCCCGCCACGACAACAGCCGCAGCGCCACGGCGCACAACTACTCTATGCCAGACTCCAACTCCCATGCAGTCCATATCACCTCCTGGGTCAACATTATTAACTGCCTCTCAAACATCTGTAACTACCATACAATCAGATTCCACCTTAAATTTAAACATAGAAAACCAACAATTAAAACAAGAAAACGAAAAACTTAAATCTGAGCTAAAAACCATATTAAACCACTCTATTGAGAATGACAGGCGTTTGTCGAAATACACGGATCAGATTTTCGAAAACAATATATTGGCACTCAGACAGACACGGTAACACATAACTGCCCTATATGCTTTATATTGAAGGAAGAAGTTAGTGACATCTTAAACTCACTTCGAGTTTTCGAATTAGAAAATCGACGCCTCCAGTCTGAACTCGATATTAAAAAAAACCCCATTTGGAATTGAGGGTACCTGCACCAGTGGGATGGAAGAAACAACAATAAAAATTGAACAAAAATCCAATAAAGAGGTAGGTTTTCAAGTGGTAAGAAAGAAGAAAATAAAACATAAATCTCACAACAAAGAAGAAAACAAAAAACCCACTTACACAAAAAACTACCAAACTAAACAGACCACTAATAATACTACAATTGCATCACAAAAGAAAACAATTAAAATTCTCTTTAAGACAATAACAATTTATGGTGACAGCCCCACCCGCAATTTACCCAGCCTTCTCCAAGACGACGTGGGTTCTACAACACGGGTGACGGGTTTCTGTGCACCGGGAGCTGGCCTTCTGAACATCGTACCTGCTGACACAACTTCTGTTGGAGACTGCTGCATACTCTTTGCGGGTACAAATGACGTATCGAATGGCAACCAGAGAACGATACTCAACCACATGGAGCTGGAATTGAGACAACTCGCCGGTTTCTCTAGTGTGCTGGTCGCCACACTGCCGGCGAGAGTCCTGTACAACGTAGGCCTACAGTCCGAACAGTGAACCAGTTTATTGCTAAACTGTGAAGCCGTCTGCAGGGGGTAGAGCTTCTGGATCTCGGCTCCATTGGACGCCGCACAGTGGAGTATTTGGCCCCCATTCGTGGCCAAAATTAGGTTGTCGCCGAAATATATTTTAAATCACTCTATTTTTTCTTACAATCTTTGTTTATTTATAACAGTATATATTATGAACAAGATTTAAAAAATCAACGAGTTATTTTTAATTTTATAATTATTTATCTCTAAATATGGTGTCATGAAGGATAATCAAAAGCCATTATTTTGTAAACACTTTTTAATAAGTTTACAATTTATCGTTGAACACTTTGTTACAATAATTGTAACTATTTGTACATAGCATCATGTACGAGTTAACTCTACTAAAGACCTCTTACTGTACTTTGATACTTTTAAAACGTAATTGAAAAAGGTACAAAAGAAAATATAATATTTTTACTTTTAGTTCATATAAAAATAAAGAAATAATCCGTTTCCCAAAAGGAAATAAATAATTCACATATACATAGGTAAAGATAATGATTAAAACAATTATTAATAAAGTAAATAATAAATAAAGTAATTAACAAAAAAAGTCTGATATTTTTACTCTATCTCTACAACTCCTCACAACTTTCTTCCCCGGAACTGTTCCTTGCTAGACTTTCATCACTGTCCTCTTCGCCACTAGGAGCATCGTGAGATGGTAGTTTACCCGGGAGGAGAAGGCTCAATGTTTCACTTGAGGATGGCTTGCTTTTCTTTCTTGTTATCTGACGAGAACAGCTCAAAAAAGGGTCGCTTGTTAAGAGTAGTCTATTGAGAACGTCTCGATTACACATTTCGCGATTGAAATTTCGGGCGTATCGCAATCTATACAATCTGAAATGTTTATTTCGTGCCTCAGCTGCTTCCTCCGAAAGTTGACCAATTGGGAGTACAGCATGCTTTATGATAGTTGCTCCATGCATCAAAACCTTATGCATGGTTGGGGTCATGGGATACCACGGATAAAGTTTTACGTACAGCTCTGCTGTTTCTCGAGCGTATTTCTGGAACTTCTCGGTATCAATGGCATGCCTGCTGGATATGGCTTCCAAGATAACTTTAAGGTTTTTAATTAAATCTATGTCGACACCCGTTATTCTAGAAGATGTATCTGGGTCTGAGAAAAAGCACCTGGAGGTGTTTACATCATTCTTGTTGCCGAAGCCTTGTTTTGGAACATCGACAAGCAATCCCATTTCTTCTTTGAAGGCTTGCTGAATTTTATTTTTAGCTTCAGCTACTTTTTGCTTGTCATATATGCCTCGTGCTTGCCAAGCCTTCAGACCAAGCTTGTAACTCAAATGGAGAAGAGACTCAAAAAATCGAATTCTTGTATGTAGGATTGACAGGCCAAACTATAATGCCTCTGTGTTTATGTCATTTACTTGACTTAGATTGTTGAAGTCTTTAGATGTAAGACCGCAGACGTAGCAACGCATGGTAGATGTTACCCCATAGCAGCATTACAAACCTTACCATCAACCATGGTAAAGACCATCTTATGTTTTATTTTAGCAACTCCAAGTTGTGTAGGAACCTCGGTTTTGGTTAGATGTTCTGTTTGTTGTTCAACATACTCAATTTCTTCTTTAGTGATATCAACTGTTTCGTGAACAAAGCGTATGCGTATAGGTCTGCAGAACCTAGTTGATGATGGGGTTGGGTTCTGCCAAACAACTTTTGACGTTGAGCCTTTGTTAGAAATTAGCTGCAAAAGGACTAGCGAACTCTGGAATATGTTGGCATCACTTTCACCAACATTACTGAATTTTTGTTTAAACTGTGACTGCTTGGACCCATCACAGCCCCACTTAGATATAAGTTCTAACTCACTTTGCTCATTTAAAGTTAAATTATCTAACACTTCGTCTAAATACTGACACAATCTTAAAGCAGTGTGGTCTAACAAAGCCTGCAATTTGACTTCTGCTAATGTTTCTGAAATACAAATTGAGTCATCTAGTTCTATCTAGGTAGCAATCTAGTTTAGCTTTTTTAACGATAGAGTAGCAAGGGTATAACTTTTTATTATAAGATCTTATAGTTTCGTACTGATTCTTGGTGAGATCAGCATCAACTAACATGGAAAGAGCTTTCAATGGAGAGTTTTTGAAGCTTTTGGTTTTCTCTAAAAGTTGTAGAGAAAACCAACTTAAATTTCTTAAATTTCGAGGCTTTAGTTGGGGTTTCAGTAATTTTCTTTATCATAACAGCAGCATTTGCGTTACCTGATGCCCTCTGACTCATACAAGCAGCATAGGTCAGCTCTTCAGGAGTTGATTGCTGCCTAAGCTCCTCGGTTTTTCTACGTTTTGTCCTCTCGCTACAAGATTTAAAATCCTTCTCAGGCCTTCCGGAAGAACCTGAAGCAAAGTTTTGAATTTTCACTGTTCCCCTCAACCACTCTTCATTTTTTCAAAAATCTTGTCTCTATATTATTGCTTAAAGACCATCTTTTTTTAAAATCTGACTTAAAATATCTTAATGATCTATTGAGCTTTCCTCTTTCCTCTTCAGGGTACCTGTAACGGTCAGCTATACAGTTCTCTCCATGTACTGAAGCTTATCTTCTATTAACTTGCTTTGAGATTCTTTGACGAGCTCATAAAGAAAACTGCGAAGTATTTCATGTTCCATCTTCAAATCTGAAAATATATACTCTTATAAATCAAAATAACTCCTGCATTTTAAGCAATGTAATTCAGACTACACAGCTGTATTGCTGTATTATCCAACTACAGTTTTGAAGGAACAAACAGTACTTTTCGTTAAATGAACAATTAAAAAATTTTATGGTTTTTTTAGTGTGGTAAATCATAAAATATGCTAAACTAACAATATTTCAAGTGTTCACAAGCATTAGAAGTACACAATACCACTTTTTAACAAGCCCAAACGTAAGTTATCATTATAAACGGTTGAAAATCGCCTTTTTAATAAATGTGTTATGTGTTACAAAGAATATCAACAACATGAAGTTGCGAAGAAGTGATTTTTTTCTACAGTTCATCAACTCTTTCATAATTTTTTTATTTTAAAAGGAATGAATATGTGAGACATTTTATTTAAATTCTAATCTCTATGTATTATAATAAACAAAACCGTATATGTCAGGGGAAAAATGTACTTTGTCCATTTTCTTTCATTATTGAGCTAGCAGTAAATATTTATTCCTTGAATTGTGTATTTTAACTGTGTTTAAATCACCAGGGGAAAAACGTACTCTGTCCACGATTTACTGCAGGTTTTAATTTTGGTGGTCAGGGGAAGAATGTACTTTGTCCAAACAGCTGGGGAACAATGTGCTCTGTCCAGCTGTTTACCGCCAGTTCCAGTTGTTTGTTCCAATGAAGTAGTGGCA
Source organism: Stictocephala bisonia (assembly GCA_035578905.1). Taxonomy (NCBI): domain Eukaryota; kingdom Metazoa; phylum Arthropoda; class Insecta; order Hemiptera; family Membracidae; genus Stictocephala; species Stictocephala bisonia. The sequence goes on from JAQJVL010001853.1 coordinate 58,921, forward strand.
TTGAGGTTATGTTTAGTTTTATTCAGTACTAAGAGTGTAATGTTGTGTTTACTGTGAATTAGTGTTGGTGTTAAACAACAATTGGCCTACAGCCATGGATGCTGGTACTGTAGGTGAAGATTACCTACATGAATCAGGTAACCCTAAGAAAAGGAAGTTTTATGGTAGAATTAAAGATGCTGCTAAGCGACTTCGAGCTCAGTCTTTCGAACTAGGTGAAAAATGCATGTGCAAACGATTTAAATGTTTTGATATTATATAAGAAAAAGAGCAAATACACCTTTTAAGCAATTTCAATGAAATCGGTGCAACAAGCAAAGAACCATGGAATGTTCAGGCCTCCTATCTATCAGGCCTAATAACTGTTTTGCCAGTAGTTAGGCGTAGATCGAGAGCTGGTGACGACAATCCACGCTCCCACGACTGTAGTTTTTCTTATAGAGTTAGAATAACTTCTGATTCAGGTACAACTGATGTACAAGTATGTAAGAAAGCTTTTATAGCGTTGCATGGGTTAACAAAAAGACGTCTTGATACAATTCAAAAGTCACTCAAAATTTATGGAGTCTCGCCTAGAGATACCCGAGGCAAGCACAAAAATCGTCCTCATAAGCTTAAGCCTTATCAGGTCGAAAGTGTCTGTAACCATATAAAATCATTCAAAGTAAGATTAAGCCATTATAGTATTGAAAAGACTAAAAAGGTATACCTCCTGAGGAGCTTAGTATTGAAAAAAATGCACAGGATGTACAATACACAATGTAAGGAAAATAACAATTTAAGAGCTATGGTATCCAATGAAAGTTATAGGACTATTCTGAACACCAGATTTAATGTATCGTTTGGTTATCCAAGATCTGACACCTGCTCAACTTGCGATATTTACAAAACAAAAACAAAATAACTTGAAACTAACATAAATAGTTTACCAAGCACGGCAGAAAAATATTCAGCGTTGACAGAACTGAACAAAGTTCAAGTTCAACAAAAATTTCATTTAAAAAAGGCTGAAACGTTTTACACAAGGAAACGTAATGCTCGTAAGTTTTGCACAAATGTATCCAACTTTACTGAAGCCATATGCATGGACTTTCAACGCAATTTAAATGTGCCAAATATAACCACAAATGATGCTTATTATAGAAGAAAACTTGCCTTTTATATGTTTAATATTCACTCCCTACCAACAAGAGACTCTCTGTTTTACTGCTACACAGAGGTGATTGGAGGAAAAGGATCTAATGAGGTTGTATCCTTCTTAGATCACTACATAACTCAATGTCTTGATAACAATGTAAGAAGCCTATTAGTATTTTGTGACTCCTGTGGAGGTCAAAATAAAAACTTTACAGTATTCAAATATTTATATTATTTGGTGCATGTGAGAAAAAGGTTTGACAATGTGCAAGTAACCTTTCCTGTAAGGGGGCACTCCTACATGGAGTCAGATAGCATGTTGGTTTGAAGCAAACGGCCTCCTGCTAAACGCTACCATGACCACCACCATGAATTTCCGATTGTCTTCCCGCTCTGAGCAAGTAGTTTGTGAAATACCTCTAACTTCAGGCTCAAAACTTTCTATCTGCTCAGACACTAATTTTCTTGGAGTCGTTATAGACGAGACCCTATCATGGAAAACTCACATTCAGCAACTGCTAAAGAAATTGAGTTCTGCATCTTATGCAATAAACATCCTCAAAGGTACGTGCAGTTTTGAAGTCCTGATTGATGTCTATAGAGGATATTTCGAAAGCTTAGTGCGTTATGGAATTGCTTTTTGGGGCAGTTCACAAATGGTAGATAAGGTCTTCAAGTCTCAAAAGAACATCATCAGACGAATGTTCGGCTTGAGACGATCGCACTCATGTATAGGGCTCTTCACGCAAAGTTGTATCCTTACTGTCCCTTCTATTTATATTCAATCTGTTCTCTCGTTAACTTTTAAAAACCTAAATTCTTTGACCAAACCAAACAATCAAACCCGATCCGAAAACCTTTTATTTTACCCCATCCACAAAACCACAAAACTTGAAAAGGGAGCACTCTATATGGGAGTCAGGCTTTTTAACCATCTGCCAATAAAAATAAAACAGTGCAATAGCTTTAAACAATTTAAAAAAATGCTCAGAAAATACCTAGTGGAACATTCTTTTTATTCTGTAAAAGAATATTTGGAACTTTGCTCAGATTAAATGTTTTATTGATTGTTTAAACTTTATTAACTCTATTAGCTTTGAGATTGTTATATAGCTCTATTAGTTGATTATTTTAAGTTAGTATTAGTATTTGACAATGCATCATATTTGTAACAAGGGTTTACTGTTGTGTACAAATGAATATGTTAATAAAGAATGATGATGATGATGATGATGATAGGAACATGGGAATTATAAAAACCAAAACTCCAGCTGAAATGCCACAGGACTGGATAGAAGTGGTTGAAGTATCAATGACTTCACCAGCCCCATTCAAAACCATTAAAGGTCGATCAGGGACTTATTCGTAATTGGGTAAATTTTTTAGGCAGCAGTAATTTTGTCAAGAAATGCCCATTCAAAACTATGCCAATAAGAGAACTGAAGAAAACTATCAGTGAGCCTAACAAAATACTTCATCGTGATACGTACAATGGAGTTTGGATTTCTTCTACTGTCACATACCAGGATCAGGAGTCTATTGAAATACAACAGCCCTTTCCACAAGGACCAAATGAGTTTATACTGCCTCCACGAGCATATGAAAGTAAGTAAAGAATAGTTTTACTAAAAATCCATTTTGTAGCATTTTTACATTATTACTATCTAGGAAATCAAAATTAAGAAAATTTTATTGAAGTGATTGCAAGGTTAATTTTAAAAATCTAATTGCCCTATTATAAATCAATTACTTCAAAATATTTCGAAGGTTGATTCATTTTGTTATTACAGGTTTGCTGCCCATAACAGAAGAAAAATACAAAGATGTAAACCACTTAAAACAGTTCTGTATGAACGCAAGAGCCAAAGATTATTTCTCAAGTCTTCCACATGGAAAAAGGCCTAAGAAGAAATAAGACTGGAAAAATTTGAATGATTTTTATTTTCATTAATATATTTTTCAGTTATTGTACTCATAATATACATTGTAAACATATTTAAAGCTAATGTTAGTCTTTACAAACACTATTAAACTCACGTTCTACTGTAATATGGTGCGGTTTCATTTAATAGCATAGGTTAATCTTACTATAAATTAAGGGACAAAGAACATTTTTCCCCTGTAAAATTGATACTTGTGTAGAAAAATCCTACTTTACAAAGCAACACTTTTACTTAAAGTATATTATTTTCTATATTTATGTGACCTATTAGTTTGCCTTGCTCAATATGAAAATTGGTTTAAGTTTCTAACAATTACATAGGATTTATAGTGTTTTCGAATTTAAAATTGTTGTCCTGCAAAATTGAAAAAAGTGGACAAAGTACATTTTTCCCCTGACCTCATCATATTGTAAAAGGGCCGACAAGGCCCGACAAACTTACTTTCGGCTTTTTAAATACAAAATCAATGTTTTTTTATTTACTAATTTTATTAATAAAAACCCTGATACATGACTTCTCATAATAATATACCACATACAAATATACAAATATAAGGTAGTTACCTTCAATCAAACGACCACCGAAGCTCAAATCTCTCCTATAGTGTCCAAGGCAGTAAATAAATAAAATGTAAAACTATAAACTGAAAAAAAGCAGAGCAAAATCACGTTCATACACGAGAAGAGTGTATACTCAACTGGCCGTCGCCAGCGCCGGATGTGACCATGCCGCCGAGACAGACGCTATTAGACGCGCCATTTCATCAGCTTTCTTACAATACCAAACACATAACTGTTGAGTACATTATAATTTTAAGCTTTTTGGCCAGGATTTTAGGTCAAATACTCCACTGTGCGCCGCCACTTCACCCGACACGGCCTCCACTTAAGCACGAGCGGAAAGCGACTTCTAGCAAGGCTGCAGTATTGCGGGCGAGTATCTCGCTGGCCGGGTCCAGTGACGGCGTCCACACCGACCTCGACAACCCAAAACACCAAGGCAGACTATGACACCTTCGCGGATGCAGTGAAGGGGATTACCTCAGAGTCAGTGATCACGCCTACATCTTTCACTCAACAGACTGATGCTATACAACCTCCACTTTTTTTAGGGAATCCACTTCTGGCCTCAGACGGGCACTAAATGACATAAGGGGGAAAACAACAAACTCTACGTCGACAACCCAATGTCACATGAATTGGTCGATGGTGCATCAAAATGCGCAAATAGCCACTAACAAAGGGGTTGAGTTAACTATCTTATGCGAGAAGCTTAATCCCAATCTGCTAGTTGTTACCGAGCATGGATATAACAACGGCAATAATGACCAATTCAAAATTACCAACAGGCTAACTACTATTGTCGCCCCTCAGCCAAAGGTAGAGGTGTGGCTATTTTCACAACATTTCATTCTCCCATTACCCCTTACAAATACATCGACCCTACAGACAAAGACTTTGAAGTGACAGGATTGCATTTACAGACTGGCACATCGCAACTTAGGCTCGATGCACACTTGCGTCTTTGCAAGTTGCGTGCACGCCGCGGGCAAGCTTCGTATGACCGCCAGCGGTTTAGCAGTAGTGAGTTGTAAGTTAGGTAGTGCACACTCAAGCGAAGCCGCGGCGTGCACGCAACTAACAAGCGACTTGCAAGCAGCGTGAGCTGGGAAGGACGCAACTACTGCTACGCCGGCACTTGCACGCGGCTTCCACAAGTCTGGCGGCTTGGCAGTGTGTGCTAGGTAATCGGCGAATGCAAATTGACCGCGTGATGGATGTCAACGTAGATACTGAGATGTTTATTGCTGCTGTCAAAAACCAGCCTGTCATATGGGATATGAGAGCAGAAGATTACCATGATAGAATTAAGAAGAAAGGAGTCTGGTTCATCGTTTGTGAGGAGTTCTGCGAGGGATTTAATGAGAAATCCGACAAAGAAAAAAATGAAATAGGTAAGTTTTACAAATTTATTGTCTTTATGCCTAAACAACAAGAATAGGAACTAAAATTATTTGAGGGAAACCCACTGTTAACATTGGAAAGATAAAGTGAGATTTTCACATTTCCCTAATAAATATTATGTAAAACACAATTTTATACTTGCAAAGTTTTTCCAAAAAGCTCTTTTTAGTTTGCTCGGTGGCCTACTAACAATATATCGTTAGAGTGGGGTTTTCCTTTATAATACACTGTAAAAAAATATTATTTATTATAAAAAAAAAAAATAGAAAGTTTAAGGCAGGTCTTAATGTATTACAGACGTAAACCGTAAGCTGTTGTAATTAGTTTATTTATGAATATGTTAATGCTAAATTTACAGAGTAAAGATTTAACATAATATTTTCAAAAATATTAGTTATCCATTATAAAAATAAAAAACAAAGGTATAAATTACAGTTTTGTGTACCAGCTAATGCGACTATATGTACCTATCTTGCCATGGTAGACTTCCAATACTGCTAACAAAATAATCTGCTAAAACGTTTCTTCTAGCATTTAGTGATTTACCCCCTTGTACAGCCGGAACATTAGTGTTTATATCATATACACCTTGCACGCTTAATGTGTCTTCAAAAATGAAACCATCTCTCTTACGCACAAAATTATGAAGCACGCAACAACACTTGACAATGAGTATTGTCAGACTCAAGTCAACATTCATTGGCCTGTGAAATATTCTCCATTTATTGGTGAGAATGCCGAATGCGCATTCGACAAAACGTCTACCTCGACAAAGCCGATAATTGAAAATCCGCTTCTTGTGAGAAAGGAAAGTACCAGTAAATGGTCTCACGATGTGTTCAGACGGACTAAATGCCTCATCTCCAAGGAAAGTGAAAGGCATTACTGGTTCCGATGTAGCAGGCAGAGGTCTTCCTTTCGGAATGCAAGCTCCATTGTTATTCTACATAATGTTTAATTTAGACTTTTCAAATATTGTGCTGTCTGATTCCCGTCCACATGATCCAACTTCAACGTAACTGAACTGGTAGTAAGCATCAGCTACAACAAAAATTTTTATCGAGTGAAACTTTTTGTAGTTGAAAAATTGTGATCCAGCTAAATCTGGTTTCACGATACGCACGTGCTTCCCATCTAACGCACCTAAGCAATTTGGGAAATTCGCCTCCTTTTGAAATCCCTCGGCAGTTTCAAACCATCTTTGCTCTGAGAATTCCGGAATACACTCTTTCATTGGATTAAATTCAATTTGCATCTTAGAAACCAAAAAGTAAAAGTAAATAATAACGAATCCGGAAATGTAGAGCAAACATATTTGGAGTTCCCCAAGGGTCAGTAATAGGTCCAATTATTTTATTATTTACATGAATGAGATCTCAAAAGCTGTAACTGACTTAACTATCACAAAGTATGCCGACGACATTTCTATTCTTTTTCAAAATAAATTCTGGAATAATTTGGAAATTGAAAGTTACATAAAACTTACAAACCTCTACCAATACCTAAATAGTAATAACTTGCACATCAATCCAGCTAAAACAAACTGTTTAAATTTTTCTAAACAAATTGATCCTGACATGAATCCGGTCGTATTTATGAATACATTTGAGCTCCCATTTAATACAAAGGTCAAATATTTAGGATTAACAATTGATAGTAGTTTTTCTTGGACACCACATATAAACGCCCTATGCTCTACATTGTCTTCACAGTTATCTCTTTTAAGAAGATTTGCCAGCTACCAAAACTTCTTTCTCGTGAAATTAATATACACCTCACTCATAGAATCAAGGTTAAGGTACGGTATTATTTTATGGGGTTCAACGTCATGCTCAAATTTTCAGCGAGTTTTTCGTTTACAAAAGAGAGCAATTCGTACTATTGCCAAGATAAACATCCTGTAAAAACTATTGAAATCATTTCAAATATTAACATTACCCTCAATATATATTTATGAGATGCTGGTGTATTACAGATTTAAATTCACATCCATTATAACTGGTAAAAACGTGCACAATTACGACACTAGACAAAGGCATCAACATAGGCAGGCGGCTCACAGATTGCAGCTGGCAGCTTGGCTCCCTAAAAATATAGGACCAAAATTATACAATAAATTACCAGAAGAGATGAAAAACATAGAAACAGAGAGGCAATTCAAAAATTCACTGCGTAAATATCTGCTTGGAATTGCATGTTATTCGGTCGATGAGTTCATTACTGTTAATGTTTAATTTAATTTAATAATGTTAATTTTGCTCTATGGGTAATATAATAATTTCTAACTAGGCCTACTACGATAGAATAGTTTTATTTTATTTTATCTTCTGAACATGTTTTATATTAGATATTCTGACGTTTTACGGTTGTCATTTCTACAATAAAATATTTTGAATTTGAATTCATCAAGACTTTCCACACTGCTCCACACACTTTTCTGACAATTTTGCAAATCGTTGAGTGTCCTGTACTGATAGTGAAGGTCAATCATTGTGCACCCAATGCCTAAGTATCTGAAAATAAAAGAAACCGAATCAATTATGAAAAAAACTGATTATATATCGCATGGTTAAAACTAACAATCTGAGAAGCCATAGCACTATTTTTCAAAAGTATATTGTAATTTTCATTGACATTAAAAGGTAATGTAATCTAAGGAATTTTAAAACACCATTTATAAACACAGGGTTAAGCCCCTAACGAACGAAACTTTATTGTATTTTTAAAATTTGTGTTTATTTTAGGCAAAAATCTAATGAAGCATTGGAAGAATATCATCGACAACTACAAGAACACCTAGAGAAAGAAGGACAAATCTGGACAGGGAGCTGGGTCTGGAAGACGTTATCTGTATGCATGAAAGCTGTCTTTTCTGCAAACGACAATAGAAGCGGCACCAACTGAAAACAGCATAGTGGAGGAGGAGGAAAATTAAAATGACATTAACGATGACACTATTTCTTCACAAAACAATTCTTCCGACCAAGCAACAGGTCATGCACCTATAGATGATCCTTCAGATAATTTTGAAAAAATACCAGCAGCTAAACGACGGAGAATAATTGAAAAAAACTTAATTAATTTTATGAATAAGCCACAGGTTCAGGCACCAATTCCTACTGCAGAAGTACCAGATGATGACAAGTCATTTTTTTGATTCCATCATTCCTGCCGTTAAAAGTCTGTCCCTGGATCACAAACTGGAATTTAGATGCGAATTCATGAAGTTGATAAGTCGTTATAGATCACTTGAGCGTACAGGAGCCTATCAAAATCATCACCATTTTCTGCAGCTGCAACAAGTTATTCTCCTACATCTCATTTGTCAGGTATAGGATACGGCAGCAATCCATCTGGTTCTCCGTCAGGTCGCTCTTACACCACACTTCCACCTTATGGGTCTTCGTCAGTGAACTCAAATTGTGGAGACTCCATGGACATTTTTGGTGGCGAGTATTCAACAAATTAGCCTCAAGAGAATCTTTACATGCTAACTCATTTGTTAAATATGTTGTAAGTAAGTGCAGTATCGTTTAGTTTAACAAATACTACAATAAAAATACTAAATTTTTGTTTTTACTATTTTCAATAAAAAAATATTTCTTCACGATTCTACTATTTTCCCCCACACATTTTTAAGTTTAACCCTAACATATTTTTACCAGGAAATATGTGGGAGTTTGTTCCATCAATAGTGTGACAACTTAATTAAAAGTAATTTCACTTATAAAATGAATGAGTTCCTAGACTCCTTAGCAATGTATTGCCTTAGTTTATTGAGTTACATAACAGTATTACTACTCTAGTTTGAATACTAGTATATTGAATAAAATGCTTGAGCGCCCATTGAATTAAGTCTTTATTAAAGAACAATGTTAATTTTCTAAATAAAAAGCTAGTTTTTAATAATTTTCTATTTAGACTTATTTGTAGCTTAAAAGGACAGTAACTTTAAATGCAATGAGCTATTTCATGACTCTTACAGCTATTTTAAGATGCTCTGGTGATATCCGGATTTATTCACATCCGGATCGGTCACATTGTGGATGTGAAAGGTCGTACTATAGTTGTTATTTTAATATATTAAGTGTTATGCTTACATAAGAGTAACAGCTAACATTTCAATAGGAAGTATTTATAGTCTGCATCTGGTATCTTGACTTTTGATAGTGTCGTGGAATTTTGCTTTAAGTTCATCAAATGATGCTATACCCATCCTAAAATAATTGAAAAATTTCTTCTCATCTCCACGAAGATATTGGAAAAGGGTAACAAACGCCCCTTTTAACAAACGAGCACTGAATAATGGATGCACCCACATACGTCGTTTTTGTCATTATATAAATAGTTATATACAGTAAACGCAAATTCAACACGTTGTCTGTGACCTTCCATGTTGCTTGGCAGGTGCAGAGAGACTGAAGACGCCGAAAAACCGCTGTAATGTGTATTGACGGAAAAAAACAAGCCAAGCGTAAGCAGCTTGCCCACGGCGTGCACGCTACTTGCAAAAACGCAAGTGTGCATCGAGCCTTACAATAATTGGAGTTTATCGGTCCCCAAGTGGAAATGAAGATTAATTTCTCTCAAAATTTGAACAACAAGTGTTGTCCAACGTTAAAAATAAGAATCACGATTTTATTGTAAAGGGGGACTTTAGCATCAACGTTTTGAACGTTAATGACACCCTTACAAATGCGTTGCTAACTTACTGAGGTCGTTTGATTTCAACTGGTCGGTTAACTCGCTAGCGAGGGTAACCAACATATCAGCAACTGCAATTACAACGTTGTAACTAACATGACTGACGCTAAGGTGAATGTGATCAACACAGCCGTTTCAGACCATTACGGCCTACAGGTAATTATTAATAGTCTTGAACTAACACGGAATCAAAACAGTAAAATAACAATTAGAGACACAAGGCCCGAAAACATTACGCTCTTCAACCATTTTCTTTCAAAAGAAAACTGGAGTTTACTAAATTTTAAAGACCCCGTCGAAACTCAATTTCAAAACTTTGAGGAAATTTTTAAATATCATTTGAACGTGAACTGCCCACTCAAGCAAATACGACAAAGACCAAAATACAAGAAATGTTCATGAATTACCAAAGGTATCCTAATTCCGAGAGGGAAATTATTTTTTACTCCGAAATTGAAAAGCAAACTTTAAATTTAGAGTTCAAAGCCTTCTTACGAAATTACAAGTAAATTTACAGACGTGTCATAAAAGCGGTAAAAGCTTATGATGTCTCAAAAGCACTGCTCACGTCAAAAAACGTTTCAAAGACCGCATGGGTCATAATACACAATAAAGATCGGCCAACTGACAAACATATAGAATTACAAATTAACAATGAGCGAATCAGTGACCCTCTAAGAGTTGCTAAAGAGTTCAACCAGTTTTTTCTTCAGTTGGAGCCGATCAAGGACTTTGCAGTCCTTTTAATCGGCCACTCCATTCATTAATACAAAGTCCAACTGCATCCATGGCCTTGACTCTGACCAAAGAGGAGGAAACTGCCAGGGTGATGAGAGATCTCCCATCAAAAAAAATCAAATGACTCAAATTAGGTCTCAGCGTGGCTTATTAAACAATGCTAAAAGCATTTACTGAAACCACTTGTACATCTGATAAATCTTTCTTTTCAATCAGGAACCACACTTAGTGTCTTTCTCGACTTATCGAAGGCCTTTGACTGTGTTGTTCACTCCACCTTGATCCACAAACTAGAGCATTATGGGATTCGAGGAAGAAATGGCTTGAATCATTTCTTAGTAATCGAACACAATATGTAGGCATTTCAGACGTTTGATCGGAGGTTCACGTACATTACAGTCTTCGATGTATCCCACAGGACACACCCTTTACCCAGTGGATTATACTAATCAGGATCAAATCACCACAACTAGTTTTGAAACAGGATCAGGATCATTTCCTCAGGGTTATTAAAATAACTACTTATTAATTTTACCTATATGTTAATGTTTAAATTAAGTTTTTTTATTTTTATATTAACTTTTACTAATTATATGATTTCAAAGTTAATAAACATATGTATTTTAGAGGTATCAAAGTAATTTTTAATATTAATGTTTAGATTAAGGTTTTGTTTGTTTTTAAAGTTTGTTTGATTTCTCTCAAAACAATCCCTTGTTTGTCAAGAGACCAACTATTAACAAACACTCATATTACCAACATAATCGTCTTGATCTTGATGAATCAGCATATATATATATATATATATATATATATATATATATATATATATATATATATATATATATATATATATATATATATATATTAAAATAATATTCAAAATAATATTAAGGAAAGAGTATTTTCTAAGATGAACTTAATAGAACTGATATTGGAAACAAGTGTTCACTTATCCAAATAAAACCAGAATTGGTAGTAAGTGTAAATGTAAAAAGATTGAACTGCATTTTTTTAAGGAGAGGCCGACCACCATCTTATCCTTATTCTGCCCACTCCTCATTGACTATCGATCTGTGTGGGAAACTTATTTAGACACAGTAAGGGGGCGAACCAGTACAATACAAGGTGAATATTAGTGATAAATATTATTTCCAATCTAGGCCGGATTCGAACCAGCGCTATCTCTAAACCAAGCTCAAAGTCCTTACGCCTTAGACCGCTCGGTCAACGGCTCACCCAATTGAATTTTTCGAAGACTCATACAACCCTAAATTGCAAACGGATTCTTGCACCTTTAAAGTCTAGTGCTAAATATGATTTTATCACAAAGAATAAGTTTTTGTCTGCTATACTATAGTTAATTTTTACTATCTGTACTTCTTGCAATAGTTTTGCATGATTTTGTAAATAATAAACTTTGTACTGTAAGTTATACACTCTTATATGTTATCACAGTTGGGAGGCCAATAGAAAAATTATTTATTACAATTTTAGCTTTATACAAACTTTAATGAGTTTGTGATGTTAAATAACTTATAAATATTTCAACACAGACCACAGAGCAAGTAATATAGCGTGGTGAAGCCGGCCGTCACCACCCCGGGTCCACTTACCATTCCTGAACGGAGCGTCGACGCGTAGAGTGCGCAACGATTTATATACTAGAACGTATTATATACGTTTTACTACGTTGTATTATATAGATCGATGGGAGTGCGTAGGATATATATTCACAGCTTAAATATATTTAATATATTATGTTACACTGAAAAATTATGTAAAGGTATCAAACCATAAAGAGCGAAAAACGAATCATTAGACGATTAAACGAATTTCACGCAGGATGGTTTCACATGTGCCACTTTACCACATCATAAAAAGAAATATAATTTTCATTTAATGAAAATCTTTTAATATCATGAAACCTCAATTAACAACCTCAAAATTTCTCACTGACGAAAATTCTCTGACCAAAAAATTAAAATGACGGTCGCATACTAACTTTTTCCTGTCATTTGAATGTTGTGATAGGTTCCCAAATTACTAAACATATTATTACAAGTTAACTGTTCGTTATAACAAAATTATTTTATTATATTTCGCATCATACACCCATGAATTAAACACGTGATTATTTTTAAAATTTTATTTGGTCTCTAAGTAGCTTAATTCTCGATACTAACAAAGCCGTTTACTTTAATGTGTGTCTAACACGGCGAGTAATTACGAGGTCTGGCCACTACCAAGATGGCGGATCTGGCTTCCACTGTTCCTATGCGCACGGATTGCCGATGCCTACTCTATTTGTATTATTTGCTCTGTGTTACAAACAGGGAGCACAAGACACATTAACTAGTCCTTTTAGAACGTGACAAAGCTCACTTTAAAATCAAATATAGCTCTAAAGGTCCACTGCACCCAAGTGATTTATAAAGTATTCGCATATACATTTAATTTTATTATTTCACAAAGAAACACAAACGGTTCTCTTATTCTAAATTGTTGAAGAAATTACACATAAACAAAACACCGTTTGTGCAATGAAAACATATGGTGAATAAACTCTTTTAACTCAGTCGGAAAGGCTTTGCATCCCGCGGGAAACCCTGCACCGGCCGTAATTGCTGACGTGCCCTACATTTTTAACGAGTTTCCAACAAGGATTTCATTTCATTAATTAAATAATTTGCAAACTCATTATGTCCAATTAAAATTATTTACAGTTACTGTGCTTGGCCTATATAAATACGTTTTCTAGACTAAATATATATTATTGAAATTTTTTTTTTTTTTTGACATTTAAAGATTTACCATTGTATTGCAGTCCTAAGTCAACATATGGAAAAATTACATTTTTCAAAAACTCTCGATAACATAACTGTTAAGTGTGGTATAAGCAACTAATTTAGTACAGTGTACAAGTTTGTCTTGGTTATAATTTAAATACAATTACACAATATGAATGAAAAATATTATATACAATACATAATTTTAATCAAAACACGCATTTTAAAAGAAACCTCTTACTATACAGTAATACGATATAAATTTTCACACGTTAATTAAAAAATTAGAAAGTAAATATTTAATTTTTACGATAATAATTACGTTTATAAACATTTTTATAACGTAATGAGTAATTTACATAGAAAATTGAAAATAAATTCATAAATATGAATTTTTTCAATAAATTAACAAATGTTGTACAAAAATAACCATTGAAATACCTTAAAAGTATGTAATATTAAATCATAATTGTAAAAGTAATAGTTTACGGTATATAATACGTTATACAAAATAACACGAATTTGGTATGTGTAGTTTGTGACAGTAAGTCGGGTACTCGTGATAATTGTTGTAATAATATCAGTTAAACACACATATTTGTTTGTATTTTAAGAAACTGAAAAGTCCTCAGGATAAACCGTCAACTAATATATATGACCCTGTCTATATAGACTAGAGTCTATATATTACTTCTATATATATTATTTTGTTGTCCTTATATTCTTTATAGTTAAATTTACATTGCATCTTAAAATAATCTCTTTAGCAGAAATGCTATTTAAGAGATCAACTAAATTAAATTATATAAATATAGAAGTAAACACGATAAACTGAAACAGTACCAAACAATAATAACTTCAAATTATGTAAATATACTCAATAAATAATTAAAGTAGAGAAGACTGGGGTAATGACAGTCAGCTGGTAATGGCGATCACTATGATTTCTCGTAAAGTAGGTAACGTAAATTCTGGTAAGCACTGATTGGTGCTGCCATCTCATGGAATACTACTGGAGCGCTCGCCATCTTGCCAGTCGTAGTTTGCCTGTTGTTCAAGAAAGACTGTTTTGACGTTTCGCGTTATAAGAAAGACAATAGTTTAAACCACCATCAGCTCTTTCTGTTTACTTTTCATGGAACGAGACTGATCTCGCAATAACAAGGTAAGCCAAATTGTTGTATCACGTAGCGTTTTATTCAGGTTTTAAGCACTGACATTTAGTTTTTTAGCAGTTGAATGAAAACGTGCGGTTGGAGTAATGGTGGTCACAACACTCGGGGTGGCAGTCGCTTTGTCAATTGACCGGCATTACCCCGTCAGTACCCATAGTTTTTATTCTATGTTTCAGATGCCCAGAAAATACGCAAGGAAAACAGATAAAGCTAAATGGACTGCAGAAGACTTAAAAAAAGCAAAAGCAGCAATTACTGGAGGTTTATCGATTAGAAAGGCTGCAGATCGATTTAAAATACCATTCAGCACGTTGCAAGAAAGAATGAAGAGTGGAACTGATTCTGTCTTCCCTCCTGCACACGAAGCAGCTCTAGCTTACCATCGAAGATTTTCTACGGCATCACTGCACTGAAATTAGGAAAAGTTGCATTTGAATATGCAGAAAAAAACAATTAAGCCATAGGTTTGATAAAGAAACAAAAATGGCTGGCCTTGATTGGATGTACGGGTTTATGGCAAGAAACAGCATTAGTGTGCGCAGACCTAAGCCACAAGCATTGGAAAGGCTTGGATTTAACATTGGGTTTAATAAAGAGGAATTAAATCGGGTTTTCCAAAATTTAGAACAGGCTATGGATAAATACAAGTTTAAAGATACAAAACTATTGGAACGTAGATGAAACAGGGATCACCACTGTGCAGTACACTGGTCTAATACTGGCGGAACGAGGCCAAAAGCGTGTAAGTTCTATAACAAATTGGGAAAGGGGCAAGAAAATTACTGTTGTGTGTGCAATGAGTTCGGGGGGACGGGCTTTATGTTCCACCAATATTCATATTTCCTCGAGCTCATATGTCACCATTCTTGGGTAAAAATGGACCACCTGGATCAATTTACTCATGCTCTAAAACAGGATGGATCAATGAAGAACTGTTCGTTTTCTGGTTAAAACATTTTGCTCATTCTAGTATTGACAACAAAGTGTTTATTATTCTACAAAAGGGAATGTGATTTGTTTATGAAGACCAGAAACTTAGTAAAAATAACCCCTTACGATATAGCAGAGATCTTCAATAAGGCTTATTCACCATTCGCTACGATTGCAAAAGCAACAAGTGGGTTCAAAAACACTGGGATTCCTCCTCTTAATCCGGAGGCTTTCACAGATGAGGATTTTTTGGTAGAGAACATCCTCCAAAAGAATGAAGACTTAACGCCTATGTGTGTGGACGGAACCTTGACAGCTACTGCAAATGAAGTAATTGCAGATATAGACCGAGACGAATACACAATAGAACAAAACTTAGAATCCTCTGTCCAACTTGTTAAAGCTCATATTCAATCTTCCCCACAAATTAAAGTTTCTATACAAGAGATTTCTCCTCTACCTGGATGCAGTAGTTGGGCCGATGAGCCAAGAAAAGGAGCAAGACAAAAGCAACATTCTGAGATCTTGACTTCAACACCTATGAAAATCCAGCTTCAAGGAAAAAAAAGAAATCGAGACGAAAAAGAAGCCAAGAACAAGTAAAACCTAAGAAGAAAAGAACCATATAAACAAGTGAATCAAGAAAGAATTCAGTGTAGAAGAGAAGAAAATTAAAACGGCTGCTGTTGGTAAAAGAGCACAAAACATGAAACAAAATAAAATGAGCAGAAAACTCTTAAAATCTGACTCTGACAATTCTATTGACGACGAAAAGTTTTGTGAAGACGAATCAGAAAGCGAATCACCTTTTACTTGAAATGGGTAAAGATACCGGTTTCTATTGCGAAGACACCGGAAAAGATGGAGAAATGTGGTATAGGTGCACTTCTTGTGCATTGTGAGCACATCAAGAATGTTCCGGATGGGACCTTCCTGAGGGGTATTTATGTGAAATGTGCTCCAGAAAGTATAATTAACTAAAGCTTCTAAAAGATATGTAAATATATTAGTTTTTAGCATAGTTTTTTTGGTTTACCTTTTAGTATTGGTAGTGCTGTGAAAAAGCCCTTTTTCACCATGGAAAGATTTTTTTTTAAATCAATGACATCATATTGTCCATCTTTTCAATTAATTTTTTGTAATTTGCAGTTATGTAATACAATAAACATAAAAACTTTCAGTTTAACTTGTTTATGTCATTAATACTCCTCATATTTGTTATTTTCCAACCATTTAGTAGAACATGACATTACCAACTGCCATTATCCCATGATAAAGGTAATACCGATCAAAGCTGATTTTGCAATAATTTGTATAATACCAATAGGTAAGCTTAATTAGGACACAATTGAAGTGTGAAATAGGTCAAATATGTGTAAACGATTCCACTTGACTGCGTTTCAAATTAAAAAAGGTAAATTTTATACTCATTTTCCCTTAGGTGACCGCCATTACCCCAGTCTCCCTTACTCTCAAAGATCAGAAAAACCACAATTACAGACAAATGGAGGTAAAACAAATGACATTTACAGTTAATTTAACATATTAATTGTCATTTTATTGTAGAGGAAGAAAACAATTTTTTAGCGTTTAAATACTTCCTCATTAAATTTGAAATAGAGTTCAGTTAAAAAAAGTTTAGGTATTTTTGGCACTATTTAAGCTTTCTTCTGGATCACGACTGGTATGTTCGAGTTTCATTAACATTAACATAGTCAATTGTCAACAGTACAGTCAATAGAAATTTATTTATCAAATAAAATAATTTTTCAACTATAGTAAATCAATAACAAATAATAAAAATACTAACATTGTTAAAAAAACAGAAAATCAAAAAATTAATTACAACAAACATAACAAAAATTAATTTAAATAAATAAGAACAATATATTGTACCGGGTCGTTTTCACCGGTACATTTTGTTACGTTCGTCGTGGTCTGCCCGGCTGCCTCGTGACCGCTCGTGCCCTGTGATTTTGCTTACTTTGGTGGCCGTTGGCTCGGACTCGTTCGTTCCTGGTTCCAGCTTCGGTCAGGTTGGCCTGTCTGTTCACTTGTTTCTCAGCGTCCGATCGTCTAGACAAGTTTGTGGGCTAGATACTCAAAACGTAAGTGTTCATTTTGTAATTTATAATATCTAATCACCCTTTTGGTGAAAATACTTTGTTTAAATGATAATAATAATCTGGTTTATTTGTTGTGTTCAGGGTATTGTTAGATTTGTGTTCTCTGTCTAGATGTTTGTCCAGCTAGGTTAAAGGCATGTGCTCAAGGTTACCAGGTTACCGTTAATTTCTTTATTATATCTTGTTTCATGTTCAATTTTAGTTCTGTATAATTTTTGTTCAGCCTTTTTCAGTTGGAGTTACAGATTTACCATATTTTTTTGTTCATTGACAATAACCTAGCATATCTGTTTATTTTGATTTCATTTATAACGTATTGCTTTCTGTATCTATAGCCTAGTTTTTCAGTTTGTCATTTTCAGTTCCCTATATATAATTCTTTTATAATTTGTTAAGTTGTAATTGGTTTTAAATCTAACTTTCCAACATAATTCCAGCTCTGTCCGCCGAGACGATAAGAGTTCTCTTATCAGTTTAAGGTTACTGCCAGACCTCGTGCGGCTCGTGTGCGTTTGTTTGTCTATTCACGTCTCAAAAGTGGTTTTAACTTATTTTTGGTAAAATGGCAATCTGTGGCGTTTGTAAAAACTCTTCAAACGAAGACAGTGATGTGAAGTGCTCAGGATCCTGTGGTGATGTGTTTCACGCTGAGTGCATAAAAGGTGAGTTTGAGAAAAAACCCGTTCTTCTAAAGACTTTAAATGTAAAGATTGTAAATCAAATTCCTCACAAGGCAGCGCAAAATCTATCTCTGCAAGTAGATATTTTTGGGCAGTTTTAGACTCACTTTTTTTTGGTCACGTGACCGGATCCAAGATGGCGGCGCAGTGTTGCCAACCCCCCACCCCCTCCCCCACAAAATTTCCCTCATTTCCCTCACATTTCCCTCATTTCCCACATTTCCCACACATTACCCACACATTACCCGCCAAATTCCCACGTTATACTATATAAAATTCACTCCTAACCTAACTTTTTCCATGTTATACTATATAAAATGCACTTTGTTTGTCCAATATGGCGTCATGAAATACAAAAGATGGCGACCGGATCCAATATGGCGTCTTTTCCCGCCCGCGCCAACTCACACCCCGTGGGAAAATTCCCTCCCCAAAATTCCCCCATCCAATATGGCGTCTTTATACTATATAAAATTAACATCATATACACTATAACAAATGTCGACCGTAGCGCCCCCGACCGACCGTAGCGCCCCTAGCGGCAACGCCGACCGTAGCGCCCCTGGCGGCAACGCCGACCGCAGCGCCCCTGGTGGCAATGCCGACCGACCGCAGCGCCCCTGGCGGTAATGCCGACCGATCGCAGCGCCTCTGGCGGCAACGTTGATCGCAGCGCCCCTGGCGGCAACGTCGGGTGACGCATGCGCATCCAAACGCTTTGCTCCCTGATTGGTCGCCCCCTCCGCATCCAAACGCAGCCCCCTGATTGGTGGACATCCCTATTTAACCAACCAACACAATCAATCCTTCTCACTTCTGCTCTTGCGCTCGCGCCGATCAGACGTACCCTCACTGTGCTCCCACTCGATATCAGTAATTATTCTTTATTATACCTTGAAATACCGTACAGAGAACGGTGACCAAAGTAATAATCAATATTCTGAATATCATTGCTAACTTAATAATTAACATTTAATCAATCTAAAGTCAATCCTAACCTAACCATGGAATCCTATGCCATTAATGATAACCTAGTCACCATTTCCCGCCGCTTCGACACTTCCGATCCCGATCTCCTTAACGTACTTTCCGATCATAAAAACATAATCATGGACGAAATAAACAAACACCTAAACAGGCTCGGGGGAGTAAAATGGTACATCGCGGTCCAAATCAAATTTTCCAAAACAATAAACAACGAAGAAATCACAACAACACCCTTCTTTCACGGCAAAACCCGCCCTTCGCTACCCTCTGACTCTCTAGATATGCAGTTTTCCGAGGCTACAGACAAAAGTTTAGAAAGCGTGGCTAAGTGGGTAAGTCAAGGCAGCGGGTGGGTAATAGAAAATGTTTTACGATTGGACCTGTTCATTGCAAAATTTCAACCTTTGTACGCTTCTTCTTACATACCCACCCCCAAAAAAATTTCACACCCCTCTAAAGGAATAGTTAATGTTAAAAACGAGGACAATAAATGCTTCCTGTACTCTGTTCTTTCTCAATTATATCCCGATAAAAATAGACGCGTAAGCTATTTCAAAAAACTCGAAAATAAAGTAAACATGTCTGGGATTAGCTACCCCGTCAAAATTACAGATCTTGATAAATTTGAAAAACTAAATCCCGCTTTGTCAGTCAATGTATTCGGCTTTGAAAAAGATGAAATTTACCCCTTACGTATAACAAAAGAAAAATTCAGACTTCACCACATCAACTTGTTACTTTTGACTACTGACACGACCACTCACTACTGCCTGATTACGAACTTATCCCGACTGCTATCTCACTTGACTAAACACGACCCAGCTACATACTACTGTGACTACTGTCTACACAGGTTTTCTTCCCAACTACGACTTACTAACCACTTACCTTTGTGTTCACCTCACGGAGCACAAAAAACTAGACTACCGACCGATGACGAAAAATACATGTCTTTTACAAACTATACACTTACTCACAAAGTCCCATTTACCATTTACTGTGACTTCGAGTCCTTTGTTGTTCCAATCCCCACTACAATTAACGATCCATCTACTTCACACACGACAAACACTGCCCATCACGTCCCCTCTGGCTTTTGCTACATAATTATTGATAGTGACGGTAAACCCATAAAGCAACCAAAAGTCTATAGCGGCCCCAACGTTGTAGAAACGTTCCTAAATTGTTTGATCGTAGAGTCTGAGGAACTCTTACAAATTATCAAAAAGAATATCCCGATTAAAATGACCCCTCAAGACAAAATTGTTTTTCAAAACGCTACCACCTGCCACCTTTGTAAAAAACCGTTAGACGGTGACAAAGTGGCCAACCATAATCACCTAACGGGCGAGTTCTTAGGACCCGCCCACAATTCTTGCAATCTAAATTACAAAGTTCCCGATCATATCCCAGTCTTTTTCCATAACCTCAGAGGTTATGATTGCCACCACCTGATCCAAGGGTTAGGTAAATTCAAAGAGGAAAACTGTCATGTATCGCTACAACCAGTGAGCGGTACATTTCAGTCACCCTTGGGTCACTAAGATTTTTGGACTCGCTTCAATTCTTAAACGCTTCTTTGGACACACTCGTGTCCAACCTTGTTACTGATGGGGCTTCCAAATTCAAAATTTTAGGGCAGTGTATGACCAATACTGAACTACTTCTACGAAAAGGTGTCTTTCCCTATTCTTACATGACGGACGAATCCAAATTCAACGATACTGAACTTCCTCCCAAGGAGGCGTTCTACAACGACTTGACTCAAACACACATATCCGACGATGACTACACACACGCACAAGCTGTATGGACTGCCTTTGGTATGACAACCTTGAAAGAGTACCATGACCTCTACCTACTTACAGACGTACTATTACTTGCAGACGTTTTTGAAAACTTTAGGACGACCAGTATGACGTACTACGGCATTGACCCGTGTAACGTCTACTCTGCCCCTGGACTGGCATGGAATTCCATGCTAAAGATGACTGACGTAAAACTCGAACTACTCACAGACATTGACCACCACCTCTTCGTTGAGTCTGGGATCCGAGGTGGTGTCTCCATGATACCTAACCGACACGCCCAGGCCAACAACCCCTACCTACCCAACTTTGACTCGTCGAAACCAACTAATTACTTACTCTACCTAGACTGTAACAACTTGTACGGAACCAGTATGTCCGATAGACTCCCAGAGTCTGATTTTAAATGGATCGACCCACAAGCCACTGACTTTACAAAAGTACCCGACGACTCCGACATTGGTTACATCTTAGAAGTGGACCTGCACTACCCTGACCACTTACACGACTTACATTCCGACTTTCCACTGGCCCCCGAACGTAAAGTAGTGACAGACGATACGCTTTCCCCATACTGTAAGGACCTACTTGACGAACTAAACTATAAACCCGCCAAGACCGAAAAACTACTAACTACTCTATGTGACAAAACCAAATACGTTGTACACTACAGGACTCTAAAACTATACCTACAACTGGGACTTGTACTGACTAACATCCATAGAGTTCTTAGTTTTAAACAGTCCGCCTGGCTTGCACCTTTCATCAACTTCAACACAGAAAAAAGAAAAGAAGCTAAAAATAATTTCGAAAAAGATTTTTTTAAATTAATGAACAACGCCACGTACGGGAAATCCTTGGAAAATGTTAGGTCGCGTATTGATTTTAAATTGGTCACTAACGAAAAGCAATTGGTCAAATGGACAGCTAGTCCCAGACTTAAAACATTCTTCGCATACAACAAAGACATCGCGGGATTGGCATTGAAAAAACAAACAATCTTTTTAAACAGACCCATTTATGTCGGGTTCTCAGTATTGGAAATCTCAAAATTCATCATGTACAACTTCCACTATAATTGGGCAATAGCAAAGTACGGGAAGAATATAAAGCTTTGCATGACCGATACCGATTCATTATTTTACAATGTTTACACACCAGACGTTTACGCTGACATTAAAAACGAACTTCATCTTTTCGACACATCAGACTACCCACCCAGCCACCCGTGTTACAGCATTTCAAACAAAAAAGCGTTAGGTAAATTCAAGGATGAAATGAATTCTAATCCGGCTAGGGAAATCATTGGTTTAAGGGCAAAGTTCTATTCCGTTTTAAATTTCGATATGGAGGAAAAGAAGGTAGCGAAGGGCGTCCCCCGAGTCGCTATAAAAAAACAACTAAAACATGACCAATACAAACAATGTCTTTTTCACCACATCCCAAAAACAACATCCGCGTTAAACATTAGAAGTGAAAAACACAACATATACACCCAGAACATCTCAAAATTATCACTTTCCCCATTC
This sequence comes from Stictocephala bisonia, assembly GCA_035578905.1. NCBI lineage: Eukaryota > Metazoa > Arthropoda > Insecta > Hemiptera > Membracidae > Stictocephala > Stictocephala bisonia. The sequence continues at coordinate 81,431 of JAQJVL010001853.1, forward strand.
GACGACAAGCGGTACATTTTAGAAAACGGCATCGACACAGTAGCATACGGACATCACATCATCAACAAAAAACGAGCTGTAGAACATGATCACGATTACATTAACAAAAAACCAAAACTCACTCATAACGTTGAAACAGAAAAACAATAATATATATACACTTCAAACATAACAATTAATAAAAGAACAACTAAAAAAGACAGAACGTCCTTCCAGAACCCTTACCTCCTTCCTTTCTCACATCCCGTTCTTATTGTGTCACTTGCATACTTATTTATTTATCTATTTACATTCCAACGGTTACACCATTTTGTTAAAACATATGACACCAACTCCACTTCATCGGAACTTTGTTAAACTCTTCTAATAACCCATGGTTACTAACATGTCCGTAGAAACCCAATTTACAGCATTGGATGGGCTCGACCCAACCGTAGTGCAATGTAAAAACCTCAGGTCAACCTTCCTCTTGATTACGGCAACTCCTACGCCAGGTAAGTAATGGTAAGGTAGTTTTGAATAAACTCTTTTTTCATCAACATTTTAAAAACATCTCATAAAGTAAAAGTTTGTAAACGTAAACATTCCTAAACACTTCATCACCGTTATCGTATTCAGCCTTATCAATAATGGCGCCAATTCCAACGGAAGCATTATCACTAATTGCGCCAATTCCAACGGAACCATTATCGTAAAAATTTATCGACAAGTACAAATCAAACTAATAGGTCTAAAATATGCACCATATTGAATATCTTCCTTGAATATATGTTCTTCTGAAAAAATGATGTAAACATATGTGTCAAAAAATAATACTAGCGTTTATTCAACTAATGGTGCCTGTACCTTTCGGGCAACTGTATGAATGCGGCTCTGGGGCCTGAAAACCCGTATCCAAAAGCGAATGTGGCTCTGGGGCCTGAAAACCCGTATCCAAAAGCGAATGTGTGTTGCTCGTTAGGTAAGGCTTTACAATTGACAGGGAGGCAGTAAACTTTATTTGTATGGTCGACTGCCACTGTATAGAGCGAGGTTGGGGCTCTATACACCAAGAAAAAACAAATAAATTGTTAAACTTACCTTGAAACACTTCATTCTTCCACTATGAGTGTAAGAGAGCAGATAGCAAGGGAGCTACATGCCCCAGCTAGAAAGAAATTCCCTTCTAGACCTGTAGAAGTAAAGGGAATACAAGACTTGTTCCAAGCTGACTTGGTCGAAATGATACCTTATTCTAAACAAAATCAAGGGTACAAGTACATCTTAACAATAATAAATTGTTTTAGCAAATACGCCTTTGCCGTTCCATTAAAAGATAAGACTGGCCCAGAAATCGTTAAAGCCATAACACCCGTATTAGAGTCCAATAAAATGAAACACTTACAAACAGATGCGGGTAAAGAATTCTACAACGTAGGATTCACAAAGCTAATGAAAACATATGGTATAAACCATTACTCGAGCTACAGTGATAAGAAGGCGTCCATCGTAGAGCGGTTTAACCGTAGCCTCAAATCATTAATGTGGCGAAAGTTCACGGAGCAAGGTAAGTATCAATGGGTCAAAATACTACCTTCTTTGTTGGAAGAATATAACACAAGAAAACATAGAACTATTGGTATGGCTCCAAGTCATGTGAACAAAAGAAATGAAAACATAGTCAGGAAAAACATTAATAAAAATAGACAAAAGTACAAGAAAGTGGATAAAAAGGTCCGCTTTAAAGTAGGTGACAAGGTGAGAATAAGTAAGTATAAAAAGGTGTTTGACAAAGGATACCTACCGAACTGGACTAACGAGATATTTACTGTGTACAAAGTCCAAACTACTATTCCTACAACCTACCTCCTCAAAGACCATACCGGTGACGTCATCAAAGGAAATTTCTACGAAAAAGATCTACAAAAAACCAAAACAGATGATGTATACCTTATTGAAAAAGTCCTTAGAAAAAAAGGAAACAAAGTATTAGTTAAATGGGCAGGGTACGACGGTAAACACAATACATGGGTGAACAAGAAAGATTTGGTATAAATAGAGGTTTCCCTTTCACTCCCATCCATAACCCAACAATGCGTGTTATTGAACAGGACACAAAGCTACCTGTCGAAAACTTTGACATGTACACTATACGTACAGGTAGTGGCATTAAACACGGTCCATTATTACCATCCACTATAAGGTGCATAGTGGCCGGACCTAGTAATTGTGGTAAAACAAATGTCGTTTTCAACATGCTGTTCAATCCAAACGGATTAAGGTTTGAAAATGTTTACATTTTCTCAAAGTCCCTACATCAACCCAAGTATCAATTCTTAAAAAGTGTTTTACCCAAAGAAATTGGATACTTTATATTCGATGAAAATACTAAAGTCTTACCACCCAAGGAAGCTAAAATTAACTCCATCATGATTTTTGACGACATTGCGTGTGAAAAACACGATAATATACGCAACTACTTTACCATGGGTCGACATAACAACATTGATTGCTTCTACATAGGGCAAACCTACAGCAGAATACCCAAACAACTAGTAAGGGACAATACGAACTTGATTGTTTTATTCAAACAGGACGAAACAAATCTCAAACATGTGTACAATGACCATGTAAACACAGACATGACGTTTGAAAAGTTTAAAGAAATGTGCGCTTTAGCTTGGAAAGACAAGTACAGTTTTATCTGTATTAGTAAGGACTGTGAATTAGATAAGGGGAGATACAGAGTTGGCTTTGACAAGTTTCTAGCCTCGTAATATAAATACGACCTACTTTGATGTTCAACAACAGTTCGCGACAAGTCCCTGTGTGATCCACACCTAGAACGAGCTTTACAAACATCCCACGAAACAATAAACACCAATCTCTTACGAGAAGAATTATACAGCTACAAGACGCTGTCCGTCGCAAGTATCGTGCTTTCAAGTTGGGTAACATGTATACCGAACAAACATTAGAAAAACAGTACAAACCGATTTTAACTGAACTTAGAAACAGAACGGATATAAAAGACGAACCAAAGGAGGAGCCTATGGAACTCAGTGCGGACGAGCAGGATAACTTTAAGCCAGAATACATGTCAACACCTAGAGGACCGTCATTTATTCAAGATACACAAGTGTTTGAAACATCGTCTCCCCCTCCACCCTCGGTTAGTCAATTGATACAAAGCCCCGCAAAGTTTCACGAGGCCTCACAGTACGTCTTAGAGACATTCAACGCACCTATTACACAGAGATACATGCTGAAGCTCTTAAAAGACGAAGCTGGTGTTAAGAATAAAATGGACAACATATACGGGCCACATATAGACGATGATAAACTAATGGTGGGTAATCAACCGCTTACATTCGACAACGAAGGAAACATTCACTTAGGCAATGTACAATACAGAGGGACCGAAGGCCTTTACGAACTATTATTTAAAAGGCAACCCGATGAAAAGTTATACACGCAAGATGATTTGGACGCTTATAAAGATATGCTGATAAAAACAAATGCGCATAAAAAAGGGTATCTACCTCATAATCACATTAACCGACCGACAAAGTCCATAAAATATAAAAACATAATTTCTGCGTTATTCCCCAAACAAATGTACGGTAAAGGGCTAAAAGACTTTGGATCACGTGACATTTCCTATTGGGACGATCCAAACGAATTATGTGACAGATTAAAACTAATCATGGATTCGACAGAGGCTGGAAATGGTAACCATAGCAACGAAATTCAAAACATAATCGAGGAATTAAAAGAAGCTAAAGTCATATCAGGAGCTGGTAATAGTCGTTACAAAGCATTAATCGGTTTATGATTTAGTTTCATTACATTCTGAAAATTAATTAGGGAGGAATGTACAGTTGGCAATATTTGTGATAGCAGTTGACCTTGGAGGCTAATGTTAATTGCTAAATCAGCTCCACGTGCATATCAAACAACAATATATGCATTTCCCTAGAGATAGTGATATCAAACAGCAATTTATGCATTTCCTCTATAATCTGTCCGTCTGTTAGTAAACAAAAGAAGTATTGAGTTATCACGTACGTGTGATTATGGATACGTCACGTACACAGACAATCATTGTAATTAAACGGAAGAGACAAATATACTTATAAATACATACCTATGTATAAAAGAGTATGTCTATAGGTATATATATAAACAGACACTGTTTATTGTCATCAGTTAGATTATGTCTGTGGACAAGTTTGGTCGTGTCTTGCCCTCTGAGGGTAATGTAAGTGGCAAAGGACCACCAGGCGAAGGTTTTAAACTAACACCTGAAGGGAACTATGATATTGAAAATAAACGAATGGTTAACGTCGGTGTGCCCGTGGCAGACAACGACGCTGTTACGAGAACATACTTTGAGGCTAACACGATGCCAAACCTTCGAAACAGCTATTCTGCACGTAACAAAAGAATAGAAAATTTAGCATCACCAAAGGAGCTCGGAGATGCCGTGAATTTGAGAACTATAGGTGAACAATGTGTACTGTACCAACAAAAAACAGTCAACGTAGGAGATAGGCTTATAACAAGGGTAAAGGATCCTATGGGCCCAAACCATGCGGCGACTAAACGTTATGTAGATGCTGCCATCCCTGCTAAAACTAGTAGTTATTGGAGTTTTGAAAAGCGACGTTTAGTTTCTGTAGCCGACCCACGTGATAATCAAGATGCTGTAACCAAGTCATATCTACTGGCAAACTGTCCAAAGAAACGCAAGTACGACTGGGACTTTGATAATATGGGAATTAAATCTGTTAGAGATGCGAAAGAAATGGATGAGGCCGTAAACTTAAAAGTGTTAACCGAAACAAAATCAAATATTTTGGAGATATTGAGTCAACAAACAACAACGATAGGTACAGTGCTGACATCACTTAAAGAGACGGTTAATGCACTGGAGGGGCGGATTCATGAAAACAGCGTTAAATCAGAAAGACAACTCAGAAAGTTTGGTCAGGTACTTTTCTCCCATATTCATGGCGCTAAAGGGCGGAGTACAGAAACACTGACCGCCGATAACTACTTAAACTGGGCTGAAGTTTTCGATGAGCAAGCTGAGGGGTAATATAAAGAGAAATATACCTAGGTCCCTTCATTCCTTAACCATCCTTCGTATGGGACACATCTAATGAAGAAGAAAACGTCACGCTGTGGAAAGGGACTCGTATCTAGTGCACTCAAAGGAATTGGACATTTAGCTGGAACAGCCTTAAACAGGGGTATAGATCTACTACCAGTGGAACTTCACCTGCCAGGATACAGGTACTGCGGGGGTGGCACCAAGTTAAGGGAGAGGTTAGCTCGTGGAGATCAGGGGATAAACGGCTTGGACGAAGCTTGTAAGATCCACGATATAGCCTACTCAAAGTATTCAGACACTGCGCAGAGAGCACAAGCCGATAAAGACTTGGCTGAAAGAGCTTGGCAAAGGTTTAAAGCGTCTGATTCATCCGTTGGAGAGAAAGCCGCAGCTTGGGTAGTTACAACAGCCATGAAGGCGAAGGCAAAGTTGGGTGGAGGTAGACGTAGGGGTGGTGACGGTGTGGTTAAACGTAAAAAGACAGTAAAGCGAAACCAACGTGGAAAAGGGCTTTATCTAAGACCCTGGGTAGGCCGAGGTGTTAAGAATGCACCTAAGAACAAGAAGAAATGCACTTGTAAGAAGAAAAAAAAAAACTTCAAATTAGTCTACGTTCCCGGACATGCCCTATCAAACCACGAACTCGTTAACTACGCTAAAAAGTTAAACATTCCACACTTTCGAGGTGTCTACATGAGGGACACACTTCCGAATAAACCTAGAGTGAACGAAAGCGCAATTATTAATTTGGACAGTATACAGGGGGAAGGTACACATTGGGTTTGTTATAAAAAGTTAGGTAACGAGGTGTTGTACTATGATAGTTTCGGTAACTTGCGTCCTCCTATGGAACTAATCATATATTGGGGCCCCAGTGTTAATATAAAGTATAATAACGAAAGGCAACAGGAGTTTGACTCAGTACTCTGTGGGCACTTGTGCTTAGAGTTCCTCGTTGATAATGTTTTGCCTTAGCGGACAGAGTTCTACGTTAAGTTGTGACATATTTCCTTCGATCGATTTATCGACAGGTGATTGGGAGATTGGCTTGATCGACCTCACAACGTACAATTCAATACCGAACATAGAAAAAGATGTGAACGATACATTCCACTACGGGGAGACTGTAATGAAAATTCCGACTGGCTCCTACGAGATTAGCGATTTAGAGAATTACATTAACAGTAACATAAAAGCTGGTGTAAGATTCAGTTTAAAACCAAACAATAGTACTTTGAAAGTTGAAATTACCTGTAGTGAACCCATTCACTTTGAAACAGTAAACAGCCTTGCTACCTTGCTCGGCTTTAATAAAGCTGTATACGGAGCTAATAAAACTCACATGTCCGAGAATGAGGTTAACATTAACTCAGTAAACGTCGTTCGAGTCACATGTAACGTGGCAAGGGGCTCGTACCAGAACGGTCAGGAAAGCCATATAATACACGAATTTTATCCGTCAGTTCCACCTGGCTACAAAATAATTGAAACACCTCATAACGTGATATATTTACCTGTGAGCGTTCAAGCTTTGAATTACATTACTTGTGAGCTGAGAGATCAACAGGGGAAGTTGATAAACTTTAGAAACGAAACAATATCGTTACGCTTACACTTAAGGCGAAGCAATGGGATTAGTATTTAGGGAAACAACCATGTCGAAACAGGTCATTAGACCTAAAACACCCAAGGTGTTAACATCACGCAATACAAAGCTTTTAAGATCCTTAGGATTTAAAATAAAAGTAAAGAATGTTGGAAATTGAGGGTGGAGTCGAATACAGTGATATTATCACTGGCTGCGAGTATCACACACACAAACCATACGCCTCTTCAACATATAAAAACAATGATAAAATACGTATTACAATCAGTCAACAGGACATCATTACTGCTCCGTTTGAAAGTTCTCTGCATATTTCTGGTAAGATTACGGCTAAAAAGGTTGGTGGTGTAGCCGCAGACGTGTCTTTGGTTAATAACGCTATGGCGTACTTGTTTGAAGATATTAGATACGAAATTTCCGGTATAACAGTGGACCGTACTAAAAACTTGGGTGTTGTATCAACTATGAAAAGTTTACTGTCACTTAGACAGAATGAAACGAACGCGATGAAAAATGCTTGTTGGTTCGGACCAGGGTCATCAGAAAATACAAAGGAGTTCACTTTCTCCGTTCCGTTAAGATTGCTCTTTGGTTTCATGGAGGATTACAAGAAAATTATTGTAAATATAAAACAAGAATTGATTCTGTTGCGGTCAGCAAACGACAATGACGCGATGTTATCAGAGGATGCACTATCACACAGCCTAGAGATAACTGATTTATACTGGCGTGTACCACACTTGACTGTTTCCGATAGTTACAAAGAAAAACTTTTGAGGCTCGTTAATAAAGACACGCCGATTCATCTTCCCTTTAGGTCGTGGGAGTGTCACGAATATCCCACGCTCCCACAAACAAAGAGACATAATTGGACTGTAAAAACATCATCACAGATAGAGAAACCCCGCTATGTGATACTAGCGTTTCAAACTGATAGGAAAAATAATATAAAAATGAACATGTCAGGTTTTGACCATTGTGATTTAATGGATATCAAGTTGTACCTCAATTCAAGTTACTATCCGTACGACAACGTCCGAGGTGACTGGAGTTTATTCTACGACATGTACGCCAAATTTCAGTCTTCATACTACGGTGTTTCCAATTCACCTATCATGGACTTGGATACTTTTAAATCGAAATGTCCGATCTTTGTAATTGATTGCTCTAAGCAGAACGATTCAATCAAGTCTGGACCTGTCGATGTACGCGTCGAATTTGAATTTAAAAATAATGTACCGGAAAAGACTACAGCTTACTGCTTAATACTTCACGATGTACATTTAATGTACAATCTTTTAACAAATACAGTAAGAACGGTTATGTAATAAAAGGGGGTGGGGGTAGGTGAAGGGAGGGGGGGGATAGTATTTAGTAATCAAACTGGATCGGTTTATTCAGTTGAGAGGATGGAGTCGCTAGGTGAGTATCTCATACTACGTAAGCCAATCGATTTGTGGAAGCAGGACTTGACAGCTTTTCTAAAGGTTATGTACAACATAACCTCTGATTTCACCAATGTTGTCACGGTGGGTCTGTTTGATGAGTTTCACTTTCAAGTGGGTGTCTTGTTTCATAAGCAAGGCATGCGGAAATACGTTTTACTAAACAACGAACAATTCACAAAGTTGAAGGAATTGGAACCTTCAATTACTCATGATCTTTGTAACAAAGGTGGTCTTCAAAGGAGATTCATTGATGAGGACATTAAATGCACTATCCGTAACATATACCAAAAGCCCCATGTAGATCTATGCGATAAATTTAATGAAACATCTGTTCTTTTCACTAAAGGTGAATGGTTGACCTTTGTCAGCTTATTACCGTGCATTTCACGGTACGTAGAGCAGTTATCCTGTGTAGAGCCTTACCTAATTGGTCACATTGATCGGGTTATGCTTAGTGATTCTGTCTATGTGCCCCCACCACCGGAGGTAAACGGTTGGGACGCGGACCGCTTGCAGGACGAGGTTGTTTGGTATAAAAAGACAAGGTTCACTGTAGGTCGATCTGGTGCTAATTTTAAAGTAAAGGGGGGAAGTTTAGAAAACGGGGGTGGTGGAGGGGAGGGGGGTATGGTTAGTGGTTGATAAAAATATCTTATTCAGTTGAGAGGATGGAGCCGCTAGGTGAGTATCTCACGCTGCCTAGGCTCGTGGAGCCAATCGACATGTTAAATGGAATTTTTCTAAAACGGGTCTTCTTTCTGAATGAAAACTTTTCGAAATCACTTACTGTTGGAATTTTTAAGAATCGGGACTATAGTCTTGGGGTAATGTTCAAGGGACGACACGACTACGTGTTCTGGTCGTTTGGTGTATTTAACCAATTTAGTGCAAATTTCAATAACATTTCTAAAGCCTTAACAGGTAATAAAAAGATTTATTTGGAGATTGATGAAAAGGAGGTTATTAAAGTTTTATCGGTCTTTGGGGTACCGCATGTCTTCCTTGGCAATACTTTAACGCTTGGTGCGAGCGAACAAGCCCAGTCTTCTACCGACCACCCAGGTAGCACCTTGGCACTTAACGTGGGTGAGTGGGCACAGTTTCTATCCAACCTTCCGTTAATACAGTTGGAATTGCGGAGTTGTTTTATGAGGAAGACCTTATAAAACAATATCTCTGTGGAGGATTCCAAAGTCCATCTCCACACATTTTCAATAGATTAACTTGTGAAATTAATAGAGTCAATGGCTGCGGTAGTTGAGTTTCAAGCCTTTACTGATAATAATAACCGTTTTATAGTTAAAGAATTGGCAATAGTAAGCGAACATTTTCAAATACAGATTGTTTTCAAGCCGCCTTATTGCAAGTGTGCACTCGATGGGAAACAACAAAGGACGGCCAGATGGCTGATCCGACACTTGCATGGGATAAAATGGGAAGAGGGTAGCGTAGACTACGACGAAAGTTTAGTTCGTACGCTATGTACACCCTTTACCAAAATTTATACTAAAGGGTTGGAAAAGGTCAAGTTTTTAAGGGAGTTCCATCCTAACGTGATTGAACTACCTAAGGGTTGTTCGGAGGATACTTGTTCATCCACTTGTATATTACCTGTACACGCCAACTGTAACTTTAAGTGTGCCTTTAAAACAGCACACCAAGAGTATAAAAGGCTGTCTGAACTGTAATTTAGTCATTATGTCTCTAACCATCATGGAGGACACATGGGCCATGCTGTCAAAGGAGCCAAAGGCTCCGGTTGGTGTTATGACCGACAGCTTTATTATGAAATTTGACAGGTACGTTAAATGGGACCTACTGTCAGCCCACTATGATTTTTCACTAGATATGTTGCGGATTTACCAACACAGAGTGAACTGGGGTTTGCTTTTAAAAAGGACAAAGTTTACCGAAGATATACTGAGAGAGATGTCACCGAACTTTGATATCGATTGTTGGGGAATTATAAGTAGATACCAGTCTTTGTCGGAACAATTTATCGAGGAGTTTTCAGACAAAGTGGTCTGGGAAGATATTATACTGTATCAGAACGTAAGTGGAGCTTTTTTTATAAAACACTATAGAAGGGTGTGTGAAGTAGATGAGTGAACTTACGTCCTATGGCTGGCCTAAACTCCGTAAGACCAGGACATGAACTGTCGAGGTGAGGGCGGCCCAAAGTAAATAAAAAAAATCGCCCGACTGTCCTCTAAGGCAGCCGTAAAACGCATAAGTCCTGAGGCAGTCCTGCAGCTTGAGGCTGGATTAATCCCCGTAAGACCTCGAGTCGCAGTCCGGGCCCTCGTACAGTTTGGTTGAATGGTTGGCTTAGAACCCATAAGTCCAAGGTGTTTATGAATTGAGCTTCACCTAAAATAATAAAATATATAAATATAAAAGTATAAAATACAAAAAAAATATAAAAAGTAACTAACTAAATAATACTGGGAGGTAGCATTTTTGTTATGGAGTGGCTATCACCGTAACTTGCGATGGTTGGGGCAAGTTACATTAAACTACCCGTGGGGGTTACCAGACCTCTATCGGGAGCGTCCCATGGGAATTGGGCAATGCCCTTAAGTTTTGCCTTCAGCTCACTTAAGGGTAGTGAGGAATTAAACACTCACCGTGAAAGAAAACTGGTTAAATACTAAAATCTGTGAGAATCAGGAAGTACTGTATGGTGCAACACTCTATAAGAAGGTATACAAGACCGTCTGATCAATTGGAAAAGGGGTTTTTTTAATCCGCTGTAGAAAGTGATGGCCTTCCGAAAAATCATACTAGCTACCAGTTCAGAAAATAGAATGAAGTGACAGAGTGTCAAATTTAGAATAGAGAAAGATATTCACCTTCTGACGCCAGGGATCCACCAGGAATCTAGAGGCTGAAGGGGTAGGTAGAAGTGTTCTTAAGACACATACATCCGTACTTGATAAGGAGACTTCTTTCTCAATTTTGACATTCGGTTATCAGTTCGGGTAATTGTTCCAACCACTCTTTCTCGTGCATGGGTCCGTGGATGACGGTGTGTACCTCATCTTCATCATAATAAAAGAGATTGTCTCGCATCACTCTACAATCCCCACAAAATATCTCACCTCGCCACATGAAGACTCTTATGACCACGGTTGTACATGTGGCTTTGTGTTCTTGTATTATATCCCAACGGACAGTAAGGGGGGCTTGTACCGGCAGGATGTCGCGAAGGTTGTTAAATTGACTTGTGTATCTGGTAAGACATAGTTGGTATAGAGAGGGAACCATGTTTTGGGGAATGGGTAAGTGTGGATTGAAGCGGACACCTAATCACAAGAGTGGGGGGGAGGAGGGGCTCACGGAAGCTATCATAAACCACAGCGTATCTTTGTTGCATTCCTGATAAAGTGCAACATGTATGGAATGCACTTTAGGTACTATAAATACATGCTGCACTTTGTGTTTCGCATATTGTTATCGCTTTATGTTTCGCACGATGCAGTCCTTAGGCGGTGTCCTTTTCATCTGTCTGCTTTCCGCTACCTTCTCCATGGGCTCGGACGAGGAGCTTAATCGGGTAGGTTTATTTCCAATGTAAGGGTAAACTACATTGTTGACTTGTAATGTAGTTGACTAAGGCAAGTTGTTTGTTCAGACTCGACCAACACCGATAGAGCCATGGTGGAGCAACCGACAGTTCTACGAGACGGCCGATGGGGAACTGGTGGAGGTCTACGTTAATGTATGTATAAGTTTCAGTAGAGTCATTCCAGTGTTTGCAAAGATTATGCGTGATGTAGTAAGATTGTATTTCTTTTCCAGATGGGTCCCCTGGTGTCTCCCCCAGGTCGGAGGCTGACCGAGGTAATTGACGTTATATGTTGCTTTCTATGAATTAATCATTGGCTTATTACTGATTTAAAACATTTGGATTCAAATGTTTCAGGAGGAACACGATGCCCGTCGGGGTGCCATGTTCAGGAGCGGGCGTTTTATCGAGACTCGCAGGACCTTCCTGGAGGGTTATTCTGCGACAGTCGTCAGGTTGGAGGTTGGTAAAGTTTATTTAGAGTGTATAATGGTTTACTTATCCTAAGTGATGATCCAAACTGTCTTATTGTTAGGACGAGGTCTCCGGCCCAACCACTTCAGGCACTGCCCCAAGCACCTCGGCTGCCCCGTCCGCCTCCACCGGCCCAGGCACCTCGGCTGGCCCATCCACCTCCACCAGCCCAGGCACCTCGGCTGGCCCATCCACCTCCACTGGCCTGAACACCTCCGCCATGGGTAATGGGGTGTTGTACATAGACCTCACGGAGGATGACCTTCCCCTGTCAGGTGCCTCCATCACTGAGGAGGAGTGGCACCTGATGAGTGGCAGTCCTGTAGGAGTAAGTACTTTCGTTATATTTCTTCTTTATTGCTGTATAGTTAGTTTATTTGTTTGTAATGTGTTTGGTTGTTGTTGAACAGCCAGAAGCGGAGGATGACGAGGACATACCTTCCAGTCAGGAGGGTAGGGTAGTGTACTGTGCCGTTTGTATGCTACGCCTACCCACTCTGCTTCTGGTGCCGTGTCACCATGTGGTATGTGCATGGTGTGGGCCCAGGCTGCGCGTGTGCCACATCTGTAGACACCCCATCACCAGGAAGGAGAGGGTTTATTTGTAGGTTCGTTGATTTTTTTAACCTTTTCGATTGTTAAGACATTTCTTATTTTATTTATTGTGGAGGTTTTAAGTCATTTAGTTGTACGAATTAAAAAACGACCTTGTGTCCGAGTGGTTCCGTTTCCGACTCCTAACCCAACTTCGACTCATCAAAACCCACCAACTACCTCCTGTACCTAGACTGCAACAACACTGAATGACCCTACCACTTTACATACTACAAACACTGAAGTCGGGTACGCTAACCACTAGGCCACGGAGAGTTGATAGCTTTTTGTCTAAATTGTTTAATATATATTACTGTTATTTAATGTTCTTCCATTCCTCTTAATTTGATGTTATACTGATTATGGTTGTTTAATTTACTTTTGAGTTCTTATCTACAGGCACACGCTCACTCGCGCACACTTTTCACCCTTTTGTTATTTCTAAATATATATATTGTCTTTGTACTCACAGGCTCACAAACCTACTCACTTACCAAGTGGTGCTCCACAATGGTCCACATCCCTCTTTACACCAGATGAGGGTTTTTTCAACTTAAACCTAAAATCATTTAGAGAGTTGTTGTAGAAATTTCGTGACTCTTATCAATTGTTTGTAATTTGCTGAGAACGTTTGCCTCGGATGGGTGTTTTTCACCTACTGCTGTGTGTCTAATTTTTTTTCTTTTGTTTTATTTATTGTTTTTTGTTAAATTTGTTATTTTGAATCCGTAGGTCTCGAATGAATGTTTTTCACCTACTGCTGTGTGTCTAATTTTTTTTCTTTTATTTATTATTTTTTGTTGAATTTGTTATTTGACTTAATAAATTATATGGCTTGTTAGTCTTGTTCCAAGTGTTGCTTACACTATGTATACCTTTGTTGCAGATGAACCTACTGGCTGCGAGACAATACGTTTAGGTTTAGTATATTTTTAGAACTAGTATAATATAGGTTTAGAAGTGTATGTAGTGTGTAGGTGTAGTATATTTTTAGAACTAGTATAATATAGGTTTAGTTTATATTGTTTAGAAGTGTATGTAGTGTGTAGGTTTAGTATATTTTAGAGGTAGTGTAATGTAGGTTTAGTATATCTTTTAGAACTAGTATAATATAGGTTTAGAAGTGTATGTAGTGTGTAGGTTTAGTATATTTTAGAGGTAGTGTAATGTAGGTTTAGTATATCTTTTAGAACTAGTATAATATAGGTTTAGAAGTGTATGTAGTGTGTAGGTTTAGTATATTTTAGAGGTAGTGTAATGTAGGTTTAGTATATCTTTTAGAACTAGTATAATATAGGTTTAGAAGTGTATGTAGTGTAGTTTTTACTTTACTATTTGAAAATAAAGTTTTGTTATACTGTATTGAATGAGTTTTCATTTCTACTATGTAGTGACACTTACCTACATTTAGCTAAGCACTTTTATAAGAATTGAGTTCTTACCGTTGAGGTGAATAAATGACTAGGTATAGACTTGAAGGAAGAAGGAATTATGTGTACTCTATATGAATATAATTATGAAGGGTGTTACACTGTACTTACGTTGTATCGGGCTTTCCTTTAAAGATTGTTTTCAAGAGTTTATTCAAAATTAACTTAACGTTCCTTATTGGTCTTTTTAATACAGTGGAACTTCATTAGTGAAGTTGAGAGTTGATATTGGTCACTTAATAATATGTTCAATTTATATAATTTACAATAAAACCAATATATTTTAAATTATTAACTATATAGTAGAATAGACTCTTCATGTATTGGATCCGCTCAAAGTATTACTGTGGTGGATATTTTAGAACTGTTAGATTGATTTAAGTGGGTGTGCATAACTTTTTACGATAATGCTTCTGTTGGAATTGGTGTTGTTATCTGTATTGGTCATTTTGCGATAACGGTGATGTACAGTTGAAGTATCGTTGTTTCCATTCAATTCTCTAATATCTTATTTAATATTACTATTCTCACTTGTAGTGTTCTTCCTTATATTGTGTTTATTATTTAGTTAAGTGCGCGGTGGTGTACAAAGGTGTAAATGTTCGGCTTAGTTCATAAGGATAATATTGGGTTGGTTTTAGTAGTTAAGTAAAAGTTGTTGTGATAACATACAATAACTATTTATTATCCTGTACCAATTGTATAACTAAAACTAATATTGTAAACTATTGTAAATGGTGTGACCGTTGGTTCATTAAATAAATAAACATGTATGTTTTGAATGTTTAGCGTTATACTCAGTTACTATGAGTTTAATCTTCAGCTGTTAAACAGAAATAAATGAACACTCTTGAGATAGGCTAAGTACTACCCTATACTAATAAATAGGTTACGACGCAAGTACTGTGAGTGAGATACTGTAAATAAATTTAGTATTGTTATTGAACAGTTGTTTACTATTATCATACAGCATTTGTTAATGCATTTCTGTGTCAGCGTCAGGAGCCGTTAGGGACCAATGTAATCCCCTTATCTGCCCTTTAAATAAACATTGCTATAAAAATACAAAAAAAAAAAAAATTAAAAAAGCTAGAGAAAAGGGCAGAAGGGGACTCCACATATTGTATTTTGGTTTATACATTTACACATGTACGTCGATGTCTTGAGTTCACTCGTTATTGTTCGAAACTGTAATATTGTGTTATATATTTAATCTCCTCTTTTGTATTGAATTCAGATAATGTTGAGGCTGAAGTGTATCAGTGATATTTATAAAATAGTGTAATTGGCTCACTATGAAGTACATTAATTAGTTATTGTTTAAAGTGAATGTGGAAACTTCAGAGACAGTACGGCCAGGGTGGCACACTGTAGTTTAGGAATATATGTACTTACGTTTAATATTAGGTAAATATTTGACAGTTAAATTTGAAAGACCTTTTGCAATGTTTTAGGTTAGATGACTTGTGATTTAAGTAGATTAGTATCACTCTTTTATTTACGGTAAACGCTAATTTACAATGAGTACAAACGGGATGGCATAGTCGTGGAAATATAGCTATAACTATGCAATTGAAAACAGTTATAATCATGGTATATAACAGGTAACATCCATCGTCAGTTCATGCAATAGCAACAAGCAGTGAATATTCATTAAGCAATAGATGTTTAACAAGCAAACGTGTAAGAATAATAACTGGGCAGATATAAACAGCACTAACAAGCATGAAGGTGATAAACTAGGAAGATACAGAATTAGGGTGAGGTACGTATAATTAGATCAAGTGATGATAATTAAAGTGCCGTGAAGGTGGTTTTCAGGTGTTGACTGTATTAGGTGTGTTTAGGACTTGTGGCCTGTGCAGGGTTCTCCATGGACTCTTATTTATGGATTTTTCTCGAATTGTACTAGGTCTTGGGAAGACTATATGGAATATGGGAGACCATATGTGTTGAAGGTTTTCCAACCTTGGTAGTAGTGATATGGGGGGGTTGAGATAAGTAGGTTAACAGTAGGTGTTGTATGGGGGAGCTAGGTAGAATTAGGTTTAGAGTTAATTTCGATATGTAGGCTAAACGTAGGTGTGAGAGAGTTAACCTGGATGCGCATGCGTCGTCCGACGTTGCCGCCAGGGGCGCTGCGATCAACGTTGCCGCCAGGGGCGCTACGGTCGGTCGGCATTGCCACCAGGGGCGCTGCGGTCGCTAGGGGCGCTACGGTCGGTCGGCGTTGCCGCCAGGGGCGCTACGGTCGGTCGGCATTGCCACCAGGGGCGCTGCGGTCGGTCGGCATTACCGCCAGGGGCGCTACGGTCGACATTTGTTATAGTATATATGATGTTAATTTTATATAGTATAAAGACGCCATATTGGATGGGGGAATTTTGGGGAGGGAATTTTCCCACGGGGTGTGAGTTGGCGCGGGCGTTAAAAGACGCCATATTGGATCCGGTCGCCATCTTTTGTATTTCATGACGCCATATTGGACAAAAAAAGTGCATTTTATATAGTATAACATGGAAAAAGTTAGGTTAGGAGTGAATTTTATATAGTATAACGTGGGAATTTGGCGGGTAATGTGTGGGTAATGTGTGGGAAATGTGGGTAATGTGTGGGAAATGTGGGAAATGAGGGAAATGTGAGGGAAATGAGGGAAATTTTGTGGGGGAGAGGGTGGGGGGTTGGCAACACTGCGCCGCCATCTTGGATCCGGTCACGTGACCAAAAAAAAGTGAGTCTAAAACTGCCCAAAAATATCTACTTCTGCAACTTCTAATGTTTTAAGCAAAGACTTTCTAGTAACAATTATGGAAGGGTTTAAAAAAGAAGTGTTTGAGGACATGGCAAGTTTCAAGAAAGATATCCTAAACGAAATTGCCAACTTTAGAAGTGATGTTAGTGAGCTCAGAACCTCCGTACAATTTATTTCTGATAAGATGGACGCTTCTTCTGAATTGGTAGAGAAGTTGGCAACTCAATTTTCTCAGATTCAGAAAGAAAATGAAGAGATGAAAAGTAAATCAGTTTTCCTATCTAAAGAAGTTCGAGAACTCCGTGACAAAATCAGAAACCTAGAACAGTATTCTCGAGTTAACAATGTAGAAATCAGCGATCTGCCGGTGACGAAGGGGGAGTCTGTCAACGATCTGCTGAAGGATGTGGCTACAGCTATCGGAATAGATGTGCAGAGCAATGACACCTCCGCCGCGCACCGTGTATCTTCTTACCGGAATGACCGAGACCCTGCCCTAGTCGTCCAGTTTACCAACAGAACGAAGAAAGAAGAATGGATCAGCAAGTACCGGGGAAAGAAGCCTGCGTTGACAGCTCAGCAGGTGAATCAGCGGTTTCCGGCTCAGCGAGTATACATCAGTGACCACCTATCACCGGAAAACAAACAACTCCTCTCCAAGTTGAAGCAGAAGTGTCGGGAGATCGGCTACACCTTCGCGTGGTGCAAGGACGCCAAGTTCTTTGCCAGAAAGGACGAAGGTGCCCCTGTCAAGAGGATCCACAGCTTCGAGGATATTGAGAAACTCAAATAGAGTAAGCATTAAGTTTCAAAGTTTTGCTTATTAAGTATTGTGAGATATATTGTAGTTTCTTCAATACAGTATTTTTTTTTTTTTAATTGTATTAGGTATACACATTATTAATGACAGATTATTCAAATTATCTAACAAATTTTTTTACTGATAACAAAAAAGGCCATGATATACTCTATGCCAACATTAGAAGCTTGAGGAAAAATTTCAATAACTTTATTTTGGAGCTTAGTCAGATAAAAACGAAAATTAGTATTATTGTCCTTTGTGAAACATGGATACATAGTGATGAGGTGGAGTTGTTTCAAATTTCAGGATATAATACATTCTATTGTTCCAACGATACATACAGGGCAGGAGGAGTAATTTGTTATATAGATGAGGATATACATGCAACTAATTTAAACATTAAACTAGCAACAGCAGACGTTTTATTTTTAAAAATACGATTAAATGATATGTTTTTTTTAATTTGTTTTGCATTTATAGACTGCATAGATTTTCAGAAAACGATTTCATTCAAGAACTTTATTCGAGCATATGTAGTTTGGCTAATAATTCAATATTGATTGGGGACGGAAATATAGACTTGCTAGACGAGTCACCCAGTACTCAGAATTACATGACGATGTTAAATGGGTTAGGTTTTTCGCAAATAGTTAAATGTCCAACAAGAATAACCCATCAAACTAAATCCTGCCTCGATCACATTTTTATTAGACATAGAAATTTATCAATTTTTCAAAGTGCAGTTTTTGACATAAACATAACAGATCATTGTTTACTTGGCTTGAAAATATTCTACCCCGAAAAGAAAATGCTGGCTATAAATAAGGATTCTATTCCAGAGGGAAAATTTATTGTTGATTATAAATTAATTAAACAAAAAATGCACGATATTTTGTTTTTAGATATTTTTAAGATAAATGATGTAAATATAGCTTTTGATAAGTTCCATGAGATTTTGTGTAATGTAGTTAATAGTTGTAAAAAGTCAGTAAATATAAACTCTAAGCTAAGCAGAGCTAAAGTTATAAGTCCTTGGATTAATTCTGGACTTTTGTCAAAACTAAACAGGAAAAAGCAATTGTATAAAATGTATAAAAAAAGACCGTATGACAGAAATGTTTATGAATATTTTAATAGGTTTTGCCAAAATCTCAGAAGTGAAGTAAATGAAGTTAAAACGGCTTATTACGCTAATCAAATTTTAAACTGTAACGGTGACTCGGCACTTCAGTGGAAAATAATAAACGGTTTGACAGGAGCTAAGAAGAACAATAGTATTGATAGAGTAGAGTTAGATAACGGGGTAAGCATAACTGTTTGACAGGAGCTAAGAAGAACAATAGTATTGATAGAGTAGAGTTAGATAACGGGGTAAGCATAACTGACTCGTGCCTTGTTGCTCGGGAAGTAAACAGACATTTCATATCAGTACAATCAGTTCAAGTTAGATCTCAGATAAGCCGCTTTAACTTGAATCATAGATTATCATCTTTTTTTGTCGAACCAACTACAACTGTTGAAGTAATAGAAATCATTAAAGGTTTAAAAAATAAAAAATCTTCTGGTTTTGACAATATTAACACAACATTGATTAAAAATGTAGCAGAAATTATATCTCCCGTTTTAGTGCATATTATCAACCAGAGTTTTTGTTGCGGCGTATTTCCTGATAAACTCAAAGTCAGTATAGTAATTCCAATTTTTAAGAAAGGAACGTCGGTTAAATTAGATAACCTACGTCCTATTAGCCTTTTATCAATATTTTCAAAGATTTTTGAGAAAGTAATAAAGCTCAGACTTATTAGATATTTAAATAATATACATTTTTTCAGTTCAAACCAATATGGTTTCAGAAAAGGTAAATCCACTGAAGATGCACTTGTTAATGTAACTAATCTGATATAAAATAGTTTAACCTCTAGCAATAAATCAACGGGATTATTTATAGATTTTAAAAAAGCTTTTGATATGGTAAATCATGAAATCTTGTTGCTAAAGATGGAGGCCGCGGGTGTGAGGGGAGTGGCTCTAAGCTGGTTCCGTAGTTTTCTCACGGGACGGAAGCAACGAGTGCGAGTAGGCGAATGTCTCAGCGAGCCACTGCCCATCACAGCCGGGGTCCCACAAGGCTCCGTCATTTCAGCCACACTGTTTTTAATTTTTATAAATGATATGCTTGAATTGGAATTTAACAGGAAACCTAATGCGTTCGCCGATGACGTAGCTCTATTTTACTCAAATAATAATGTTGACACATTAACCAACCATGTGACTGAAGACCTGAACACACTTAGAGACTGGTGTTCGGCAAATAAAATGGTAGTTAATGTAAATAAAACCAAATATGTAAATTTCGATTTTAAAAGTTTCGACCTCATGAACGATTTAAAATACCATAATTTTGATTGTGTTACAGAAAATTGCAAATGCGATTCGATTAAAAAAGTACCAACGTTTAAGTATCTTGGACTAACTTTGGATGAAAAATTAAATTGGGAAACGCACATTAAAAAAATATTGTCTAAATTGAGGTCCTCGATACGTAAATTTTATTTCTTGAAAAATATTTGTTCCCCTGAACTTTTACGATCTTTATATTTTTCACTAATTGATTCTAGATTGCAATATGGAATAGTTTGTTGGGGAGGAACATACAAATATTTAATAGACAAGCTAAGAGTTGTTCAAAATCATTTCTTAAGAATAATATTAAGTAAAAAAATAGAGAAAGCTCAATGCCATTGTTTATAGAAATGAAGATTTAGCCTATACAGCATCTATATGTTTTCAAAGTCTTAAGGTTGTTTTATTTGCGTAGTGGTAATACCGGTACAACTGATCTTCTGTATACCACTAGAAGTATCAAAAGACGAATTTTCAGAGTTCAAAAAGTAAATAAATCCTCATTCAAGCATTCTTTTGTTTACAGTGGACCAACATATTTTAATAGATTACCACAAGATATCAAAGAAATAAATAATATTAAGACTTTTTGCTTGAGAACTAAAAATTGGTTGTTCAGTCATAGTGACATAACATTTTTTAAATAGCCATTGAAAATTGTTGTATAAGGAACGTTTTTGATTTAGTTATGTAATATATTGAATGTTATAATGGAGTAGCAGTTAATTTCAAACATCATTAGTGTGCACCACAAATACATGATCGGTAGTGTTCAGTGTTATCTCATAGATAAGGGTCAGCTATGCCTGACAGACGCCACAGAGTGCGGCTCACGGCAATTACATGAACATACTGGACTCTGAAAGTGTTTTGTTTGTAAAATTGTACCACTGGCCACAGTACTTGGAAGAGTGGTCAGCTATTTCCAGAGTATAGTTATTGTAAATAGTTTTTAAAAGTTTAATGCTGGAATAAATCATTATTATCATTATAATCATTATTATTATCATTAGTATCATAATTATTTGTAGCCTAAAATTAATCTTTTATTGTACAGTTTGCTCCACTCATGTTCTTATTTGTCTTTTCCTGTTTTGTTTTGTAGTTTCATGCACCTTCATAATTTTATAGTTTGTTATTTCTTGTTTTTTTGTTTTGGCTGGATTGAATTTAATGTGCTGTGGTTTGAAATGTCCAGTCCAGGGTCCTTGAAAGGGACGTTTTCCCTCAGCCTGCCGTCCGGGCGAAGTTCGACCATCGACACTGCTAGCCTGGCCTGAGGACCGTGTATGGAGGCCATTTACGACCCTGCTGCCCCACCTACTTCTTTGGGTAGAAGGGTAGAAGACTTCTGTCCTCAGGTCAGTGCGTTCCATTTTGTTTCCCGGCGGCTGAGCTGGGGGTTTTGATGTTAGTATATATAAAATAAAAAACCAAAAAAAGGAAGTGAAATATAAAAAAAGAAGAAAAATTTTGTGGAGCTATTTAATTGGACCTAGGCCTATGAACTGGCCCTGAACTTGAACAGTGTTATCATGAAACAGCCATGGGACAGATATATCTGACATAGATCTAGATATTGTCGATCACGTGAATACTACAGTGGCTAGAGTTACTAACGTTTTTAGATATACGACGTGATAACGGTCTGTCAATCCCCACCCTCTTCCAATCGTGGAATGGACTCAGACTTCAGCTTTGATAGTTGGGACATGGGCGACACTACCCAGAACGTCGAAATCGGTATGAGCGAGCAGGACCGATCAGAAACTGACCTCCAGTGGTCGGAGGAATAAGGTCAAAGTCCTAATTGTAAAATAAATTAAAATCATTTGGGAGTTGTGGCGCGCTCCTGTAATCCAGCTACTTGGAGGTCGGGTGTTGTGGATGGCTTGAGGCGAGGAGTTCTGGGCGCAGTTATCCCATGTTGACTGGACGTCCGCACTAAGCTCGCCATCAACACGGAAGCCCTGGGGGAGCCCGGGGTGTCCAGGTTGGCTAAGGACAATTGAGACCCATCCCCCACCAAAACTGGAAAGCGTGGCAACTGGGGGATGGCTCAAAACCAGTTAGGCGGCAGAACCACGGGTGGCAGTTGGAGGGTCAAATCACAACTCGGCAGCTGAGCAAAAACTAACTTTAATTTCAAGTTCACAAATAATTAAGTTATAATCAGAACCGGCAGAAGGCCACAATATCAAATCACACTTAATTAAATAACAAGAAACACAAAAATTCACAAGAGAATACAAACTTAACACGAAAACAGCAAACGCTACAAATACCCAAAATTAACAATTACCAACTACATGGCCTATCTTCAGCAAACTAGAGACACAAAAATCGTAAGAAAAACTTAAAAGTGAAAAGTTTAGATAACTCCAATTAACCCGCCAATTTATTCCACATCCCATGATTCCACCGAGGCCAGGGAGTAAGCCGGAATCCCTGGGCGGCTCCGAATGAAAGTTAAGTAAAAGACAATAAATAATCCCCTTTTGGTGAAGATTTAAAAAAAGAAGTAATTACAAATAAAATATAACCCGGTACCGTTTCATTACCAACTGACATCAATAATACAATAATACAAATAAATAAATCAATAACACTAACTATTAAATCACTAGGCCTAAACATAAAAGTAAATAATACCATGGTATAACAGTAGGGGCCAAACAAATATAAAATTTAAAAAATATAACAACAAAATAAACTAATCTAAGATATATAAAAATACACAATAACATAAGATTTTTTTTTAAAGCTATTTTTTTTTATTCCAAATAAATGCGTATATCTGTCCCATGGCTGTTTCATGATAACACTGTTCAAGTTCAGGGCCAGTTCCTAGGCCTAGGCCCAATTAAATAGCTCCACAACATTTTTCTTCTTTTTTTTATAATTCACTTCCTTTTTTTTTGGTTTTTTATTTTATATATACCAACATCAAAACCCCCAGCTCAGCCGCCGGGAAACAAAATGGAACGCACTGACCTGAGGACAGAAGTCTTCTACCCTTCTACCCAAAGAAGTAGGTGGGGCAGCAGGGTCGTAAATGGCCTCCATACATGGTCCTCAGGCCAGGCTAGCAGTGTCGATGGTCGAACTTCGCCCGGACGGCAGGCTGAGGGAAAACGTCCCACTCAGGGACCCTCGACTGGACAGTTCAAACCACAGCACATTAAATTCAATCGAGCCAAAACAAAAAAAAACAAGACATAACAAACTATAAAATTATGAAGGTGCATGAAACTACAAAACAAAACAGGAAAAGACAAATAAGAACATGAGTGGAGCAAACTGTACAATAAAAGATTAATTTTAGGCTACAAATAATTATGTTGGAAAGTTAGATTTAAAACCAATTACAACTTAACAAATTATAAAAGAATTACGTATAGGGAACTGAAAATGACAAACTGAAAAACTAGGCTATAGATACAGAAAGCAATACGTTATAAATGAAATCAAAATAAACAGATAGGCTAGGTTATTGTCAATGAACAAAAAAATATGGTAAATCTGTAACTCCAACTGAAAAAGGCTCAACACAAATTATACAGAACTAAAATTGAACATGAAACAAGATATAATAAAGAAATTAACGGTAACCTAGTAATTTTGAGCACATGGCTTTAACCTAGCTGGACAAACATCTAGACAGAGAACACAAATCTAACAATACCCTGAACACAACAAATAAACCAGATTATTATTATCATTTAAACAAAATATTTTCACCAAAAGGGTGAACCTCCATTCATTAATTCAAAGTCCAACTGCATCCATGGCCTTGACTCCGACCAAAGAGGAGGAAACTGCCAGGGTGATGAGAGATCTCCCATCAAAAAAATCAAATGACTCAAATTAGGTCTCAGCGTGGCTTATTAAACAATGCTAAAAGCATTTACTGAAACCACTTGTACATCTGATAAATCTTTCTTTTCAATCAGGAACCACTTGTACATCTGATAAATCTTTCTTTTCAATCAGGAACCACACTTAGTGTCTTTCTCGAATTATCGAAGGCCTTTGACTGTGTTGTTCACTCCACCTTGATCCACAAACTAGAGCATTACGGGATTAGGTGGCTTGAATCATTTCTTAGTAATCGAACACAATATGTAGGCATTTCAGACGTTCGGAGTTATTCTCCCAAAGAAACACAAGAATCAGCATGTGATAATTCTAATGTACAAGCAGTTACTGAAACACCTCAAATGTCAGAGTCGTTCAGGGAGGTAACAGGCCCCTGGAAAACATACGTACGGAGGTTGAGGTATTGGGATACGGGGTACTTCAGGACTCCATTCTCAGTCCTCTTCTCTTCCTGATCTACGTCAACGATATTGGCTCATCTGTGAAACATGGACAACTGGACAACTCGTCCAGTACGTAGATGACACGACTCTCTTTTTTAATGAAGAGTCAAACACAGACCATGTTTGTTCTAAGTTGTCCTCAGGCATCCAAGTTTTTAGACAACTATCCAAATAAGCTGTCCGATTCAGATGCTGATAACGGCGTATTATGGTGTAATCTACCCTCACTTGTCTTACGGACTGGTACTGTGGGGAGGTTGTGCAAACGTACACCTGTCCAAAATATTCGTCCTGCAAATAAAGCAGTTCGAATAATCGCGAAATAGAATAGAAGGGAGTCGTGCAAGCCAGCCTTCATACATTTAAAACTGTTGACTCTACCTTGCCTCTATATCTTAGAAAAATGCATATTCTTTAGGTCTAAATGCAATCACACAAGAGGTAGCAACATACGCCCTTATGAAACTAGAGGCAGGGAGAACTACCGAACTGGGAGACACAGGACGGTAGTTCATGAACATTTACCCTCGCAGGCAGTAATTCAATTATTCAACAAGCTACCTGATCACATTAAAAGTTCCCCAATGCCTAAGGCGTTTAAAACTCGTCTAAAAACATCATTAATTACTCACACATTCTACAACATTGGCGAGTTTATGGCTCATGATTGGGTAACCGACTGACCGACAAAGAGACCAGAGTGGGCTAAATTCGAAGGAATGAGATTTGAATAAATGTGACCATTCTGTATGTTTAAAAGAGTCCTAGATGCATGGAGTGAATGGAAAATTTTAGTAATATTCATTCATAATATCTTGACGATTGCATGCAATGTTAAATTGTTCCTCAATAAAAATATTTATTATTATTATTTATTACTCTTATTAATGAAGCCTTTATTTATTTATGTCGTTTACACACGTTTTTCTGGGGTTTCATCATCGTACGTAACAGGCAGCAGTAATACCTCTTCTTCATCAGAAGACGACATATTAAATGTAAACTATACAATCCAAACTGCACTTGCTCTATACCTCACAACTAACTAGCTGTGACTAAAAGTGTTGCCAATCTCAAATGCAGAGATTGCCCATAGCAAACATTACAATTACCCACAACCTACCCGCGTTAAAATGCATTAATCCATCGAACCAAAATATATATCACAATACTCCAGCTAAGATTAAAAATATAATATTTTTAAATGTGATAAATATGATTTGTCCAAATACTTTAATTTTCTTTACATTTAATTGTTAAAAATAGGCCATAGCATTCCAGAATGGACAAGTTTTTAATTATTAAAAGTGGAGATTCTCTTAAATGCCTTTACTCCGCAGCCTAGCACTTCTCGCGATGTGCATTTTAGGCCTAGATCAAACTTAAAAAAGCCTTCAAGTGACCACAATGTTACCTTCAGCTTAGACGAGGAATGTGAAGATGTGCATAATTTGTCTTCGACATCGTCAAAAGAACCATAGAATCCTGGCCTACTGCAAAATTTGTCTTCGACATCGTCAAAAGAACCATAGGATCCTGGCCTACTGCAAAAGTTGTCTTCGACATGGTCAAAAGAACCATAGGATCCTGGCCTACTGCAAAATTTGTCTTTGACATAGTCAAAAGAACCATAGGATCCTGGCCTACTGCATAATTTGTCTTCGACATCGTCAAAAGAACCATAGGATCCTGGCCTACTGCAAAATTTGTGATTTTCGTCTTGGTGCCCATAAAATTAAAATTATTAGACACGCCAAATCCAATAACTTAGCTAACCATATTGCAAACACCAAAAACATAATTGAGGTCATTTTTAATACCATAACTTCCGATGAATTAAAAAGGGTTGAAATCAAATTTGCAGCTTTAAGGGCCTGAAACAACTTACCATTTTCGATAATGGTAAGAAGGTCAAGAATATCAAGCGTTCTGTGATTACTCTCCTTTCGTTAAACTTGGACCTAAGGAAGAAAACTCTCTTGATAAAATGGCCAATCTGTTTGCTGAGCATTTTCCAACGTTTTCAACGATTGCAGTACCTGCTCTCACAATTTCATTCACATTGAAAATAATTTACGTATCTCGAGGATCATAACGACACCAGAAGAGGTTAAGACCCCTATCTCAATGCCCTCGATATCACCAAGGGTCGTGGCCCTGACACTATTCCCCCTCAAGTTCTTATGTATTGTAGTGACTTGGTGTGTAGTGAGTGACCTTGTATCTCTATTCAACAGAAGCCTTCTTTCTGGTATTTTGCCGTCTTCTTGAAGGCGCATCCATTGGCCTTTCCTCGTGTAATAAAGTGTATGTTTTCTATTACATTTTACACAAGTACCTTTTGAAACACATTTATTTATGTCATGATTTCCTAGGCAAGAGAAGCATCTGTGATTTTTTTTTACTATTTGATAGCGTTCCTGAGGAGTTTTGGATTTAAACACTGAACAAGAGTAAATCTTGTGTCCTTTTTTTGTACATGCAAAGCATGGAAACTCTGTGGAACTGGTAGGCTGTGTCGAGACGAATGAGACGATGTTATTAAGTCTACTTAATAACATATTAAGTAGACTTAGATTTTCCATGTTTGACATCCAAATTAAGCGACTGTGAGATGTGGTTTTGAAATTTATTACTGGTTTCAGACGAGAATAAATATGCATCTTCTGAGTGAGCACAATAGTAAGAGACAAAAGCTAATAGTTCCACTCAGAGTTTGTCTACAATTATTTGACTTCAGATTATTTTCGTTTTCATATATGTTTTCCTGCTTCATTAAGTATTAGTTGCTGTACATAGTTTGTTGATAGATTAAGCTGTGTGTAATCCATTATAGTTGTTTCCAGATCCTTGTATTATTAAATTTCTACATTTTGTATCCTCACTAAAGAGTGGTAATATTAACGTCATAATTTTAACCAGGATTATCCAGCTAAGTCCTCGAAATGTTTACTTAGCCTATATAAAAGTGAAGTTATTGGTATTGGTTGACTTTTTTAGCTTTTTTTAAAACGAAAATAAATAACTTAAAGACGAGTCAACAGGAACAAAAGAGATTTTTTATGTTATTGTAAAACTCATAACTCAACAAGAAAGTAGATTGGAAGATAGCTTTTAGGTAAAACGGAATCAGGGTAAAAGATCTATTATTGCAGCTAGCTTTGAAACGCCTTAAAGACAACAACCGACCAATTGTTTTCAACCTGGTCGGCAGGAAGGAAATTGAAATGTTGAGACGGCGGGAAAGAAATAGCGTTCCAGAAGGTTCAAATACATTACAGTCTTCGATGTATCCCACAGGACACCCCCTTTACCCAGTGGATTATACTAATCAGGATCAAATCCCCATAACTAGTTTTGAAATAGGATCTGGATCATTTCCTCAGGGTTATTAAAATAATTACTTATTAATTTTACCTATATGTTAATGTTTAAATTAAGTTTTTTTATTTTTATATTAACTTTTACTAATTATACGATTTCAAAGTTAATAAACATATGTATTTTAGAGGTATCAAAGTAATTTTTAATATTAATGTTTAGATTAAGGTTTTGTTTGTTTTTAAAGTTTGTTTGATTTCTCTCAAAACAATTCCTTGTTTGTCAAGAGACCAACTATTAACAAACACTCATATTACCAACATAATCGTCTTGATCTTGATGAATCAGCATATATATATTAAAATAATATTAAGGAAAGAGTATTTTCTAAGATGAAGTGTTTACTTATCCAAATAAAACCAGAATTGGTAGTAAGTGTAAATGTAAAAAGATTGAACTGCACCTTTAAAGTCTAGTGCTAAATATGATTTTATCACAAAGAATAAGTTTTTTTCTGCTATACTACAGTTAATTTTAACTATCTGTACTTCTTGCAATAGTTTTGCATGATTTTGTAAATAATAAACTTTGTACTGTAAGTTATACACTCTTATATGTTGTCACAGTTGGGAGGCCAATAGAAAAAAATTATATATTACAATTTTAGCTTATTAAAAACTAATGAGTTTGTGATGTTAAATAACTTATAAATATTTCAACACATATTATGTTACACTGAAAAATTATGTAAAGGTATCAAACCATAAAGAGCGAAAAACGAATCATTAGACGATTAAACGAATTTCACGCAGGATGGTTTCACATGTGCCACTTTACCACATCATAAAAAGAAATATGATTTTCCTAGAATGAAAATCTGTTAATATCATGAAACCTCAATTAAACACCTCAAAATTTCTCACTGACGAAAATTCTCTGACCAAAAAATTAAAATGACGATCGCATACTAACTTTTTCCTGTCATTTGAATTTTGAGATAGGTTCCCAAATTGTCTCGATACTAACACAGCCGTTTACTTTAATGTGTGTCCAACACGGCGAGTAATTACGAGGTCTGGCCACTACCAAGATGGCGGATCTGGCTTCCACTGTTCCTAAGCGCACGGATTGCCGATGCCTACTCTATTTGTATTATTTGCTCTGTGGTACATACAGGGAGCACAAGACACATTAACTAGTCCTTTTAGAACGTGACAAAGCTCACATTAAAATCAAATATAGCTCTAAAGGTCCACTGCAACCAAGTGATTTATAAAGTATTCGCATATACATTTAATTTTATTATTTCACAAAGAAACACAAACGGTTCTCTTATTCTAAATTGTTGAAGAAATTACACATAAACAAAACACCGTTTGTGCAAGGAAAACATTTGGTGAATAAACTCTTTTAACTCAGTCGGAAAGGCTTTGCATCCCGCGGGAAACCCTGCACCAGCCGTAATTGCTGACGTGCCCTACATTTTTAACGAGTTTCCAACAGGGATTTCATTTCATTAATTAAATAATTTGCAAACTAATTATGTCCAATTAAAATTATTTACAGTGACTGTGCTTGGCCTATATAAATACTTTTTCTAGACTAAAGATATATTATTGAAAATGTTTTTTGACATTTAAAGATTTACCATTGTATTGCTGTCCTAAGTCAACATATGGAAAAATTACATTTTTCAAAAACACTCGATAACATAACTGTTCCCTTTATGCAGATCTAGGTATTGTCGATCACGTGAATACTACAGGGGCTAGAGTGACTAACGTTTTTAGATATACGACGTGATAACGGTCTTTCAATCGCCACACTCTTCCAATCGTGGAATGGACTCAGACTTCAGCTACGATAGTTGGGACATGGGTGACACTAGCAATTTTTTTATTCCAAATAAATACGTATATCTGTCCCATGGCTGTTTCATGATAACACTGTTCAAGTTCATGGCCAGTTCCTAGGCCTAGGCCCAATTAAATAGCTCCACAACATTTTTCTTCTTTTTTTTATATTTCACTTCCTTTTTTTGGTTTTTTCTTTTATATATACCAACATCAAAACCCCCAGCTCAGCCGCCGGGAAACAAAATGGAACGCACTGACCTGAGGACAGAAGTCTTCTACCCTTCTACCCAAAGAAGTAGGTGGGGCAGCAGGGTCGTAAATGGCATCCATACATTGTCCTCAGGCCAGGCTAGCAGTGGCGATGGTTGAACTTCGCCCGGACGGCAGGCTGAGGAAAACGTCCCACTCATGGACCCTGGACTGGACAGTTCAAACAACAGCTCATTAAATTCAATCCAGTCAAAAAAAAAAAAAAAAAAAAAAAAAAAAAAAAAAACCAAGACATAACAAACTATAAAATTATGAAGGTGCATGAAACTACAAAACAAAACAGGAAAAGACAAATAAGAACATGAGTGGAGCAAACTGTACAATAAAAGATTAATTTTAGGCTACAAATAATTATGTTGGAAAGTTAGATTTAAAACCAATTACAACTTAACAAATTATAAAAGAATTACGTATAGGGAACTGAAAATGACAAACTGAAAACTAGGCTATAGATACAGAAAGCAATACGTAATACGTTTAAATGAAATCAAAATAAACAGATAGGCTAGGTTATTGTCAATGAACAAAAAAAATATGGTAAATCTGTAACTCCAACTGAAAAAGGCTCAACAAAATTATACAGAACTAAAATTGAACATGAAACAAGATATAATAAAGAAATTAACGGTAACCTGGTAACCTTGAGCACATTCCTTTAACCTAGCTGGACAAACATCTAGACAGAGAACACAAATCTAACAATACCCTGAACACAACAAATAAACCAGATTATTATTATCATTTAAACAAAGTATTTTCACCAAAAGGGTGATTAGATATTATAAATTACAAAATGAACACTTACGTTTTGAGTATCTAGCCCACAAACTTGTCTAGACGATCGGACGCTGAGAAACAAGTGAACAGACAGGCCAACCTGATCGAAGCTGGAACCAGGAACGAACGAGTCCGAGCCAACGGCCACCAAAGTAAGCAAAATCACAGGGCACGAGCGGTCTCAGGCAGCCAGGCAGACCACGACGACCGTAACAAAATGTACCGGTCAAAACGACCCGGTACAATATCTCTGAATAATTAAACAAATATTAAAATCAACGAATGTAAATCAACTCAACAATATGACCATCATTATTTATGAAAGATATGATGGAGCAATTGTGATCAGGAACTCCTCCGTCATCGGCCAAAATACAAAATTACATTCTCCATGTCTCGTAGTCATCGGCAAAACCCGGCTGGTAGGAATCAGTATAGGACTGGCCCTCATCAAAACTCTGTCAGTCATTGCCGATTATTTGAAATTAAGTTTTTAGTATTCTTTTAAATATATTACTTACTTGCTGTAAATAAAAGCAGGATAAATCGAGCTAAATAAAATGAAAAAAAGAGAAAAATCTGGATTGTGTGTTTTTTTCATGTGAGTGAATACTAATATCGTGTACTGGATAACCTCATTTTGTAAGTTACATTTTGTTTACTAATTGTACTCTTAGATTGCCGGTCGAAAAACTAAAAATTAAAAATCATGGATATCAATTGATTGCTTTTAATAACATTAATACTACAGAATATTTAACTAACTAATTAATAATGGAAATTAATAAAATATCTCTAAGTTCATTCTTAATTTATTTTTATTAAGTAAATGTTGCATATCTCTAGGTAGGGAATTAATCAGATGTGGTATTTTATATTCTAAAGTTACTTTTCCATAGTTATTGTTGTGTCTTTGAAGAATAAATTGTCTAAGTCATAGATTGTATTGTAAGTTTGGTAAAATTCTATATTTATCATCAAAATAATGTCTAGATAAACCTGCGAACCTAGCCAATTGAATCAAAACTCATTATTCTCATAATACTCAAAGGCATATCAATAAACAAAACTTTTAAAGTTCTATTCACAATATTTTTTAATTGTTTTATTATTATATATTCAGGAACCAAATAATAAAGGGAAATCCCATGGTAGAATATACTTTGTACAAGTAAAAAAATATATTAACCGCCTAGTTGTTATTGTAAAGTAGCTGCTCAATTTCTTACACTTATATAATACTATTTTTAAATTGTTAGAAATTCTAGCAATATGTGAGTTACAATCTTCATGGATAGGCTTCCACGGTTGTCACTATCACTAACAATTTCTAGGTCTTCGGGGTTCGACCGCCTCACTGGGCTATGTACAAACATGGCCGACGTTTCGGCCACATTACAGTAGGCCATCCTCAGGGCGAGACGATTAGGCCTATCATACACGGAACGATTGGTTGGACAATTTGGTCTGAACAGTTCGAATCGTCAGATCGATTGTTACGTGAGTGGGTAAATCGTTCAGACGAATCGTTGATCGGAGAACTGATGGGATTTTCATCAGCCGCCGTCCAACCAACGCCGGTCTGACGATAAAACTGATGTGAGTGGGGGTATCGTCCGACCGACTGCAGACAGCCGAGTGGCGACGCAGGGTGGCAGTCGACGGTAGTTCGTGGTTGTATACATAACCTCACTTTTGTTTGTGTACGTTGTGCAGTGTGCTGCAATAGTGCTGTGTTTGTTTTGTGGTGTGTTTGGTGGTAAATTACAGCTATGAGTACGTGGTCCAATCAGAACGTTTTAGATTTCATAGAAGAATGTAGGAAACTTGAATGCTTCTGGAAAATAAAAAGTAAGGAGTATCATAACAGAGACATGAAAGATGCTGCATATGGTAAGCTGCTGGAGCTTACAAAAACGTTTCTGCCTAATGTAACTAAAGACACGGTCTTGAAGAAAATAAATAACTTAAGAACAGCTTACCGGAAAGAGCAAAATAAGGTGCTTGGTACAAAGAAGTCAGGGATGGGGACGGAAGATTTGTACACACCAAAGCTGTGGAATTTTTCAGAGTTAAACTTTCTGATGGATCAGGAGGAAGTACTACCGGGGAAATCGGTGTTTGTCTGCTGTTTGTCTATTTGCAGATGACACCACTGTAACCGTCACGGGACCTTGTAGAAAATCAGTTGAACAAAACCTTTTTCAAGAAGTAAATAATTTAATACAGTGGTGTCACAGTAACTATCTTAAAGTCAACACTGAAAAATCAACTCTTCTAGACTTTTCAATTCGTAATAGGGATGATGTGGGTATGTCTTGTATTTTCGGTGAGACCATGGTACTTTCATCTGAAAGGGTACAATTTCTAGGTGTAGAGATTGACGAAAATTTAAAATTCCATGGCCACATTAAGAAAACTGCTAAGTCTATAAGTGGTGGATTGTTTATCTTTAGAAAGCTATCTCGGTTCACAGATATAAATCTCATTTTAACAGTATATTATGGTGTTATATATCCGCATTTGGTGTATGGTGTTTCTATTTGGGGTGCTCAGTCATCCAAAACTGAATACAATTTCAGACTTCAAAAACGTGCCATTAGAATCATATTCAAGCTTGGTAAAACAGAATCATGCAAAAATATATTCAAACAGTACAAAATACTAACCTTCCCTGCAATATACATGTTAAAAACCTTAATGTTCGTAAAGAAAAATCAAAACATTTTTATAACAGAACCACATCCTAATCATTATCACCTCCGATCACGCTCTAACCTATCAGTTCCGAAACACAGAACCACTTTTTCAGAAAGCCACCTACTTCATAAGGGAATCTGGCTGTATAACATGTTACCTGATTGCGTTAAACGAAATCTGGACTACCGTAGTTTTAAGCACAAATTGAAGGCTGTCTTTGTTGATCTTGCACCCTACAAGGTGGAAAACTTTAAAAAAATGTTATGACATGTTTATGTTAGGAGTAAATTTAGTTTTAGTTATGACTAGTGCTTATGTACCCATGTATCTTGTGGCACAATAAAGAATTGACTTGAATTGAATCGAATGTAGAGGAAGAAATGGAAAGTGAGGTAATTTTCCAAATTACTTAGCCTATATTTTAATACAACATGTATTGTAATTCGCATAATAACATAATACAACTGTCATAACAACATTGATGTTTAGGTTTTTCAGTTGTCAACAAATCTGTCCTGCCATTCAACTTTTCCTTGAGTATTGAAGTATTTTATAAATCTCTTTATAACCAGGGGCGTTGATCCTGGGGGGGACACGGGGGACGCGTCCCCCCAATATTTTATATAGGCTATGTCCCCCAGAAAATTTATTGAATATTTAAATTATGATAACACATTTTATTAGTTTATTTGTATATCGGGAATAAACTGGCCTTGTACGAAATATTTATATAGTGTCGTTTGTATGACAAGAGTGACCAGTGTACAAAGTATTCTAGTAGAATCTATATCCATATTATGCACGAACACACACAAACACAATAAGTGTAGGTGGTATGCCTATAGGGACTGTGGTGATTCGTACCCTCGCCGCGCCGGCGCGGGAGACTGGTATGCAGACAGCAAACTCACGCACGCGCGTTGCCATACGATTATTACTGAGCTGAGCAGACGAACTACTCTACTCTAACTCTTACGTCTGTAACAGTGTTGTACTGTAACTACTATTTACTGTTGTCTAGTTTGCCTATGAGACTATGTGTCAGTGTCAGATGAGATAGGCCTAATCTGATTTCATTGTGGATTTGATATTAATAATATCACAATCACTTGCTTCACATCATAATGAAGCGAGTGCGAGCACAAGGGCAACGAGATATCTTCTCTTACTTCAAAAAACAAAAAGAAGGCTCTGGTAAGTAACTGTTTATTTATCTATTAACACACACATTTTGAGATAGATGTAATTTTAAAAGTTTGTTCAGTCTAAAATTAACTTAAGTGGCTTGTAACTTGTAATCAAATCATCTATAGTACCTTTGCTGTGACCGATTCTAACCTAGAAGTACGTGACCTACAGTAGGTCACGTACTTCTAGGTTAGAATCGCCTACTTACAGGAACATTAACTATTTTTATTGCACAATCGTGTGTTTCATTCTTTTTTTTCCATTGAGTTATATGAATCTGTAAACATTTAGTCTTGACTGTGCATGAAATTATTTGATATACTCGCGAAAGTTATTTTGAATTCTTGTTTGAGTCTTCATCTTGTGATTCTTCAACAAATGTATTTAAATATAATTTTGTTAAAGAAATGTTGGCAACAATTCCATAGCTAAAAAGTATAGACCGCTCTTAAGTAGACCAAACTTAACATATTATATTTGTTTTGTTTTCTCTTTCAGATGCGGAAACAAATAATGATGAAAGCCCCACATTTGAAGATGGAAAATTACCGTGTTCATCTCATTCTGAAGTACCAGCACCACGACCCAAAACACAAGAAACCAATATCAACGACGTGATGGCATCTGAAGACAGCTCCGTTTCCTACACTGTTCCTAATCAACCCCATATTCTGCCAGATGACTTCCCAGTACAGGAACTTTCCGGAAGAGTGCTGAGTTTCCAGAAAAGCTGGTATGGGAAATTCGCATGGCTTCACGTGGCTGGATCTGAAGGGGTAAGTTGCTTTTATTGTAAAAGATATGCTGAAATATGCCCAAGTAAAACTCTAGCAACTAAAGGGGATAAAGCTTTTACCGAACAAGGGTTTAAAAATTGGAAGAAAGCCATTGAAAGGTTCCAATTACATGAGAAAAGTGCAGCTCATTCTCAAGCAGTTTTGAGCCATGCTCAGCTGCAAGCCCCTATTGAGATACAACTA
Source organism: Stictocephala bisonia (assembly GCA_035578905.1). NCBI lineage: Eukaryota > Metazoa > Arthropoda > Insecta > Hemiptera > Membracidae > Stictocephala > Stictocephala bisonia. Next base: position 117,017 of record JAQJVL010001853.1, read on the forward strand.
TCACATGTTAAGCGGCAACAACAAGAACTAGCTTTAGAGTCTTTAATATCAATTGTAGGCAGTCTAAAATACCTAGTCAGGCAAGGACTGGCAATTAGAGGGCACAAATCTGGTGAAGGTAACTTAATGGAACTATTGAAAGTCCGCAGTGAAGACATACCGTCTTTAAAACTATGTATTGAAAAAGAAACTAACTATACAAACCCCACCATACAGAACGAAATAATAAAGATTTTTGCTGAAGAAATTGTTTCTGGATTAGTTCAGAGAATTAAATCAACAAATCCACTGATGTATTCTGTTATTTGTGATGGTACACGAGATATATCAGGGAATGAACAAGAAAGTTTTTGTGTCAGATGGGTTGATGAAAATCTGGATCCTCATGAAAGTTTTTTGGGCTTTTATGAAACAGCAAACACATGTGGTACCGACATAGCAGCTCTTATTTTTGATGCTTTACTGAGACTTCAGCTCCCCTTGTCCAATCTACGTGGGCAGACGTATGATGGAGCAGGTAATATGAGTGGCATCCATAAAGGGACCCAGTCAGTTGTGATAGAAAAACAGCCACTAGCAGACTTCATACATTGTGGTGCTCATTGCGTAAACTTAGTAATGAAAGCTTGTTGTGAAACATCCAGAACGGTGAAAAACTCAATGGAATGGAGCCATCAATTAGGCATTTTGTTTTCAAACACAAAAGTCAAAGAACAGTACAAACATGTTACTGAGAATGCAGCTCAAGGGCCCTTATCTAATACAGCTAAAATAAAGCCCCTGTGTCCCACTCGATGGATTTATCGAAGGGCTCGTCAATGAAGTTTTGACGAAGTATGAATTGATTTTAAAGACCTTAACTGAGCTAACAGACCAAGGATATGAAGGGGCCAGTGGCTTGTTGAGCGTGTTTGAGAACGGAAGTACATATCTAGGTTTGCTAATGGGAAGAGAAATAATAGAACTCCTTGAAATATTAAACAAGAGTTTTCAAGGTGTCAAAAGAACTGTGGCAGGACTCTGTGATTATGTCCAACACATTTCTGATGGTCTGGAAAATCTGAGGACAAATGAGAAGTTTTCTTGTGTGCTTTTAGAATGTGAAAAAAAGATCACAGAGCTAGGTCTGGAAGAGTTGAAACTGCCAAGGAAGAAAAGGGTACCAAAACGGATTGATGAAGGCAGCACCAGTGAGGAATATGAACATGCATCACCAGAGGAGCACTTCAGACGGGAGTATTTTGAAATGGTAGACATCACTGTACAAGGGCTCAAAAGAAGAATACTTGAACAGGATGGCATGAAAAAACAGATCATGTTTGAGAATGTGCTACTTAGAAAAGAAGGATATGACTTATTAAGCCCCTATCCAGAAATACATGAGGACGCACTCAAAACAGAGCTTGAACTATTTCACCTCAAATATGAGGTGAAATGTTTAAAAGAAGCTAAGGAAGTCTTAAGTTCGATGAAAATAGAAGTAAGACAGCTGTTTCAAAACGTTGAAGGTTTAGTTAGGCTCATGCTGGTATGCCCAGCATCAAGTTGTGAAGCTGAACGTAGTTTCAGTGCTTTGCGCAAACTGAAGACTTATCTTAGGTCCACAATGTCCCAGCAAAGACTCAATCACGTGGCAGTTTGCTACGTTCACAAACAAATGTTGGATACATTGGATCCAAGATATGTGGCAAAAATATTTATATCAAGGTGTGATAGTAGGAGAAACGTATTTGGTTCTGTTTAATCTCACAAAATATTTAAGACTTTGTTTTGCTTTAAAAAAAATGTAATTACTCATGAGAATTTATGTATTTATGTTAAGCTTAAGTTGATCTTTGTAACACAGTTTTAGCTATTAAGAGTTCTAAGTAAAAATTACAGCTTTGTATGGTTATTTAGCTATCCTGCTTTGGTTGGTAATCAAAACAAACAATACAACTAATGCTGTTTTATTATTCTGGTTTTTTTTGTACATAATTTGTATTAAGTAAAACTTAAAACTATTAACTCAGAATTTTATTTATTTACCCACTAATTTACCACTGCGGAATAAGAGGATTTAAAACGGATTTGAAGTAAATCCCAGACCCCCCCTCGACCCCCCAGTACGTCCCCCCCAATGTCAAACAGCAATCTACGCCAATGTTTATAACAACTTTGGCTGATGCCGTTGTGGGTTGTCTTCTTTTCTGGAGGTCCATATCGGGCGCACAGCGAGGTCCTGGTGAAAAATCACCAGTTTCCTCATCCTCATGGTCCAACCACTCAAGAGGTGTGTATTGGTTTGGTATTTTGCTGCGCAGGAAGTTGTGAAGGTAACAGCAAGCCATGACAACACTGTGAACCTTGTCCAAATATATAAAAGTTATTGGTGATTGGAAAATACCAAATCTATCGGCAAGTATGCCAAACACACTTTCTATCATTCTTCTGGCTACTGGACAAGCGGTAATTGTAAATCTTGTTCTCTTTACAATTTAGTTTTCTATTCATAGGCTTCATTACATTCCGCTTCAGTGCAAAGGCATCATCTGCTACAAACACAAAATAATTGGTCGGTAGAGTAGTTGGTTCAATCCCAGCTTCATGTGCTAAAGGTTCTCAGTTCGATCCCAATCAGAGTCATAATACATTTTGAGAAGGATCAGCTGATAACCACCGGCTGTTCATTTGTCACTGGGCTTTTAATTAATGACACTTTCTAAGGAATAGTCGGCCTTAGTTTGTAGACTAACAATGACTACATTCGCTCATCTAAACTCATCACACTCATTCGAAATTCGCCCATATCTTGACGATCGGCGTCTTATGAATAAATAAAAAAAATAAATAAAAATAAATAAATAAATAAACACATAAGGGAGATATTCCTTTCCGACCTTTCGATCAGCTGGGATGTTTAAAGTACAGTTTTCTAATTTAGTAAAAAAATCAGTTAGTTCCAACACTCCGCCATCAGACACACGCCCGTTGACACCGAAGTGAAAATACACCAGTTCATAGTTCGCGTTTGCAATTCCCATTAACACTTGACTGTGTTATCCTTTGTAGTTGTAAAAATATGACCGGCTTCCTGGAGGTGGTGTTATCTTCACATGTTTGCCGTCCACGGCACCAAGACAATTAGGAAAGTCCCAACGGTTCTCAAACTCATCTGCGATGTTGCGCCATGCATTGGACGAGCATTGGAACTGAACAAAAAATTGTTTGTAATTGTTTAACATTGTAATGCTGCGTTACCCGCCATTCTGTGGACACATTTGGTATCGTTGTTCGCCACGCTTGCAGAACATCACATACATTTTTTACATGCATTATAGTTATTTACAAATGTTACACATAGCATATATCGCACATGTAATATCGTATAATATTACAGAATTATTGTGTACAATTATAAAATTGACTAATTTAAAATTTAGGATGGAAATTTTGTGAAAATCTGCGTGACCAGAGAGTTAAGGGTATCATGTATATGGTAACACTGTAAACACTATAATTAAATACATGTACATGTTTATACATGTTTGGTATTTGTGTTTTCCAACACGAAATTGAAGAGGTACCCAAACAAACGCCGGAGCAACCTCCATCTCAACAGTTGGTTGGAAGTGTTAACATGCCCTCTACACAGGTACCCAATGCTAAAACCCCATTTAAACGTGCCAAGACTATCTCCCCTAGTGATCAGATATTGCTTAGTGTAGGAAAAAGATCAAGTGAGGCAAAGACGGAGGACCACTTTGACGTATATGGAAAAAATGTTAGCCACATACTACGTCTGCTGACCATCGAGCAAAGAATTATAGCACAAAAGTTGATTAATGATGTTTTATTTGAGGCTGAATTTGAAGGCCTTCACAGAAACGCCTCTATTAATCCAGGCTTTTCATACTCATCACATTCCTCCAATACATCAGCCCAAGACCATTGTTATGTGAACAACGAAACCCTTGCTGCACCGCCCACAACACAAGGACAATTTACATCTATGTAAACCTATTATTTGAATATTACCTGAATATGTAATGAATGATTTTTCTTTAATTTACATATATGTAAACCTATTATTTGAATATTACCTGAATATGTAATGAATGATTTTTCTTTAAATTACATATATGTAAACCTATTATTTGAATATAACCTGAATATGCCATGAATGATTTTTCTTTAATTTACATATATGTAAACCTATTATTTGAATATTACCTGAATATGTAATGAATGATTTTTCTTTAATTTACATATATGTAAACCTATTATTTGAATATAACCTGAATATGCCATGAATGATTTTTCTTTAGTTACTTGTAATTCTTACATTTGAATATCCTTTCAATGCTTTACATATTGCTTTGCAGGTTTCTGGTATTAATTTTCCTAGACACTGAGGGGAGATTCTGGTTGAAAACTTCATATCTTCCAGTTTTCTGCCAGTTGCTAAGTAGCGGATTGTAGTTAAAAACCTTTCATGTGGTGTTATTGCAGTTCTCTACATGTGTCTTTTTTCGTTATGAATGGCGCCACCAAGGACAATAATTCCAGGTAAGTTGGTTCATCCATCCGTAGGTAATTTTTCCAGTCTTTAGGGTATAACCTCAATTCTTCCAATAAATTTACATCATTGTATGATTTTCTGTCAAGCCAATCCTTGCGCCAACAGCTTCTTTTCTTCTTCTTCTTTTTCGCACACATCGCAATTACAGCATAGATCCTCTAATTCTGATGACATCATAGCAAAATCACACAAAGCAACAAAACACAGAAAATTTTTAACCGAACCACTACCATCGACCTCCCACGGACCAAAGCACTCTGGCGACTAATCGTTACATGTGTGGAGAACAATCGCCAACAGATGAAACTGAAACGATCGTTCGGCCGACTTTTATCGTCCAACCAATCGTTCCTTGTATGGTAGGCCTTACAGTCACAGAATCGACTCTGTGTCTGTTTCTGAGTCGAATTCTGTGACTGTGATCGTCTCGCCCTGAGGATGGCCTACTGTAATGCGGCCGAAACGTCGGCTATGTTTGTACATAGCCTAGAAATTGTTAGTGGTGTGAGTTATACTTCATGTTATAATCTAGGTCTATGGCAAGGTGTTTAATACTATTACACAATTTTGTATTTTCACATCTGCAATTATTAGAATGAGTAAAGCAATCAAGATTATGACAAAACTAGTCTTTCTTTCTATTTTGTACATCATGAATATTTTTAATCTAATGCTTACATTTAATAATAATGACAATAGGCCCCATAAACATTATTTTTTAAACAACCTACGTTCCATTGCAATTAAATTTATAAAGTAAACATAATGGCTTTCCATTGGCGTGATTAAAAATAATGAGAAAAGAAAGTCGATAAGCACATTTCTTTTGAAGCAGAATGTACATTTCCCACTACAAATACGAAAAAATGTGTAACGCTGTAACAAAAATGTATAACTATGACTAATGAGTTATAATGAGGATTGTGTACAATTTTCCCACAAAACTAAAAAATCACTTCCTATGTTAATTTAATTATTATACAATTTAATCTATAATGGTAGTTTCCACTTTTACTATAGTTCAGTGTAATGAATAGTGATTTGAAAAGTCATATTTATCTGTCTATGGAATGCATCTTACTCCAATTTCAAGTACTTAAGGGGATATCCTACTGAAAATGGCAATTTTTTTGAAAATTTTCATTTTTTTCAAATATTTTTTTATTGTTTCTATGGTTATTAGGAATTATAAAAAACACAATTTCTCACCTCAAAACTAATGTTATCAGTGTCAAAAAATTTTTTGAAGATAGATCTGCAATCAGTTTTTGTCACGCCAGAACCGCGGCGGGCTCACTTGGATTCTTACACAGTGAGCTTCTTACACACTATTATAAGAATACCCATACATTACTCACATAAATACTAGTTGTATGATTTTATTTTTATTACATGTATATACTGACATATGCTTGTTTTGTATTACATGTGTTTTTTCCTCTGTGTAGCAACAGATGACACTTTCCGAAGAAGAAAAAATCAAGTAAACAACAGCAGCTGTCAGTTTGTAGTTTGTTTATGCTAAGTTTTCTGATTTTGTAGTTTATATTTTATAGTTACAGTGATAGCTAAAATGAAGGTGAAGGCTATAAAAAGACTACAAAGGGACAAAATGAGTCGTATTTTGACTAAGAAGTATAGTGAGAGCAGAATTGAAGAGCCTTTGACGGATGAAAATAGTTTTTCACTATTATTCAAAAGCCTAATAAGGCTGAAATTGTTATTATTGAAAAGTTTTATAAGCTTATGAGTTCAAATATTGTACAACTAAAATACTTACTGTTGAAAGAAAGGTGTTTTGAATGTTATACACTCCCGAACCACAAAATGTGCTTGCAAAATGTTCAAACGCTAATACCCGCAACTTTGAAATTTATATTTTTTCAAAGCTAAAACTCTTATAACTTTTTAACCATTAGAGCTAAATCCATGAATTTTTTACCACATTTTTATGGGTATATTTAAAAACTTTTTGTCTAGCCAATTTTTTATAAGTTTACTAAAAGTATATTTTTTAATTCTCAAAAAAAGGTTGGACAATTTTTATTTTATTTTGTATTTGACATGGCATAAAATGTGAACTAAAAATGACTAAACAAATTTGCTAGACAAAAAGGTTTTAAATTTTGTGATCTTTAAAATGAGATTATGACCAATAAAATTGGTGCAAAAATAAAAAAGTTATAAGCACTTGAAAAAAACTCGATTTTTGCCTCAAAAAATTCAAAAAAAATCCTAAAAAACTGGGGTATGGTTTTTATTTTGTTTTTTCAATGCAAAACATCTTTTTAGGTCAACACTGACCTAAAAAAAAATTGTTTCTATTGAAAATAATTGTAGTATAGAAAATCACCATTTTCAGTAGGATATCCCCTTAAGAGTCTGCAGAGGCTTTCGGCTATATTGATTTTAATCCCACGAGAACAATCTTATTTTCGAACCGACCATATGATCACGCACATCCAAACTAAACAGTTATTTCTAAACGGATTTGTTCCAAACAAATTGCATTTGACCAAGAATGAAATTGTGCGTTGGAATTGTACTAAGAATTCCTAATTAGTTTTATCTAAAATAATATGAAACAAATTTAGTTTCAAGTTTTAATATTCTTATATTTGTCTAATCTAGGTGTATGCATTCAAAGTATCAAAAGCAAACCCAATGCGCAATATGATAACGTTTTAAATGACACCTCATACACAACTTTTGGTCAATTATTAACGTAAAAAATATGGATTAGCAAATAACATTGTTCTTATGGGACTAAAACCAACATGGCCGACAGCCTCTGCAGACTCTTAAGGGGAGCACGAGGGCAAAAATTGAAAAAAATTATTGACTTATTTTTTTTAATTTTTTATTATGATTCTATATCTTATAACGAGTAATTTGATATATAATACATTATATAATAGCGTTTTAAAGTGTGCTTTATTAATTTTTGAAATATTTTGTGCAATGCGTAAAAATGCTAAATATGCAATGTGTGATTTGATACAGTGTGCAGTTTGTTTCTAAGCTGCTTTGATTTTTGTTTCTGAAGTTGGCTAACATGATTTTTTTCTTATTAGATAGCAGATGTTGATGTTGTATTAGTTTCAGTTCAGTGTTTGTCTATTTGTTTACAAACAAATATTGTTACTAGTGAATTTTAGTGCCACAATTATTCTGTTTTTAGTGTTTGAGTATTACTTTGATTTCTATCATCATGGTAAGACCAAGAAAACCTAGGACTGTATTTAAGAAGACGTAATGTAGGTGTTCCTAAGGTAAAATTGAATCCTGTTTCTAGTGATGAAGCCCTAGCTACAAACAAGGCAGATTTGCCTGGGCCTAACTTTCCTGAGAATCATTTCAAACCTGTGGAATCTGTATCAAAACTAAGTTCATCTGGAAAGAAACTTGGTGACCTGGAAGATGTATATAGTAAATTTAGTTCAGAAGAAAATGTAAATATAGTTGTTGACCTATCTTTATTGAATTGTGCATTACTGCAATCAGTGGTTTGTTCGAAATGTGGCGATTCTGGAATTGAGGCTAGGTTAGTAAGTAGCATTGGTTTGGCATCAAACATTGAACTATTTTGTAATAACTGTTCTTTTAGGTTTGACTTTATGACTTCTAATAAGTTGAAGGGAAAGCCAAAGTTATTTGAAAATAATGTTCGGCTTGTATATGGTCTTCGCTCCATAGGTAAAGGCCAAAAAGCGGCCCAAACATTTTGCGGTATAATGAATATACCTCCACCACCAACTCATTTTGAATCCTACACAGATGTTTTAGGTTCAGCAGCTGAAGATGTGTGTTTTGATTGTATGAGAGATGCTGTAGAGGAAGCGGTTGATGTAAATAGTGGAGAACGGGACATAGCGGTGGCCATCGATGGTACGTGGCAAAAGCGAGGGCATACATCCCTCAATGGTGTCATAACAGCAACCAGCTTTGATACCGGAAAAGTTATTGATGTGTCTATATTATCTAAGTATTGTAAGTGTCCTAACAAAGAATCTCATGGTCCTTCTTGTACAGCTAATTACAAAGGTTCTAGTGGTGCAATGGAGATGCAAGGGGCAGCTGATATTTTTCGTAGGTCGATGACTGCGTATAACGTTAGATATACTCAGTACTTAGGAGATGGTGACTCAAAAGGTTTTATAGCTGTCCAAGAATTGGAACCATATGGTCCTGATCATAAAATATCCAAATTTGAATGTCTTGGACATGTCCAGAAAAGAATGGGCACCAGATTGAGAAGAATAAAATCAGAAAACAAACATGTTATTTTGTCTGACGGTAAAGGCCTAGGTGGCAAGAAAAGACTATCTCAAGCTGCCATTGATCAACTTCAGACCTACTATGGCTTAGCAATAAGGAGAAATACAGACAGTCTAGACAGCATGGTAAAAGACATTTGGGCTTTGTATTTCCACAAGTTTCATGTGACAATGATCCACATCACGGCTTGTGTCCGAAAGGGGAGACAAGTTGGTGCGGATACCAAAAGGCAAATGCTAAAGGTGAGACTTACAAGCAAAAAAATAGTATCCCTGTGGCTGTCATGGAATTTATAAAGCCTGTGTTCAAAAGTCTGTCCAACAAAGAACTTTTGCGGAAATGTTACATGGTAAAACCCAAAATCCGAACGAAATTGTGAACGCGGTATTTGGTCTAGGCTACCCAAAACCAGCTTTGTTGGACTGAAAACACTACATTTCGGAGTGTATGATGCTGTGTCAGTGTTCAATAGTGGCAATATAACTAAATGCAAGTTGCTCCAAAAACTAGAGATGGACATTAGAAAGTTTACTGCTCTTAGCATGAGACAAATGGACCAACACCGTATCAAAGCATCGGAGCGTAACTCCTCAGATTTCAAAAAGCAAGCCAGGCAAAAGAAAAGGCAAGTGAAGAGAAGGCTGGAAGACAAGGAAGAAGACCCTGATGACCCAAGCTATGGAGCTGGCCAGTTTTAGGTACTGTAAACACAAGTTTTTGCCTACAATGTTATGTATTCATCATTTTTGGCCGTTTCCCGAAAACCGTGTTTTTCAAACTTTGAACACAGATTCCTCAGGAACTAATGCATCTATTTCAACCAAATTTTTAACACAATTTACCAATATATCAAAGCACACTTTAACACAGGGAAATAAGGATATCCATAACTATTCAAAAGTAAAATAAAATAATATTTTTACAAATTCAAGAAAATTTACTTAATGCCATTGTACGTGTATGAGCGATTGGGTGGGTAAATACCATTGTACGTGTATGAGCGATTGGGTGGGTCATCACTACTGTACGTGTATGGGCGGGCTGGTGGGTCAATACCATTGTAGTGTATGAGTGAGTTTCATGTGCGCCTGCGAGGACCCATCTGCAACACCGCAGTATATGCGCAATAGCACATCTATTAGTCCTTCCACCATGTAATGGACTGTGAAGCTGAGAAAAACTGCCATTTGCTTTCGTATGTATCTTCTGCACCATAACCACTCTTCAGTTTTTTCATTCTTTGCATTTCGTAGGATAGTTGGTTAAATAAGGTTGGATTGTAATAGGCCACTAGTGTCAAATATTTTTCAATTCAATTAATTGTAAATGTGTTATAAACTGAAAAATATTACTATGTTCATCTTACAACATCAATGTTACACTACTTATAAAATTTATAAAATAAAAAATAATGAATTCGTATTTTTTAAATCCATATGTTAAAGTGTACTTTGACATGTATAGAAAACATGGTAAAAATTTGGTTCAATTATCATTAATGGTGTTTAAGAAAACTGTGTTTAAAATATGCTAAATTACCATGGGCAAGATACAAGCCTCGTGCTCCCCACATAAAACCGGGTGTTGACTACTAATACAACTAGTATTGAAAAATATAAAGAAAAACTTACATGAATCATACAATGATCACTTTACACGGCTCCCACAGCCTTAACTATTAATTCGACAATTTTCGATTATAACGTTTAAATTTATTTCTTTTATAAATTTCTACTTTTTTCCTCCTACAAAATTAGCCTGACCGAATAATACGAATTTTCCTCAATAGATAATTTTTCTTTTCTCAATAATAATGCTTCAAATATTAAATGTACTGTAGTTGAACATTTATATCATAATATTTAATAATAAATTAGCTGTCAAAAATGTAAAGCCAATAATATATACTTTTATTTGGTATGATTCATTCAATGTGATGTTACCATCTTTATATTTAAAACACGATAGGAAACAAAAAATTGCTGTTGGACGCTCGTACGTATTGCAAACATTTTCATACAAGTTAGTAGTGCTCGGCCGAGTCTACGGTTATACCAATTGTACTGTATATTATAATGTTTATTTATGTTAAACATATTATTTGAAAATACAGTATACATTTTGGTGCTGCTCTTGATGAGCTGAGAGCATATAAATTAAATTTAAAAAAAGAACAAACAACTGTTCCAATAGTCCAATAGTTGTTTTTGTTGGTAAGTACAGAAAATAGCAAAAACATGAAAAAGTACTTAAAAGTCGTGTAGACAAAAATCTGTTATATTATCAATTAAAATTTTACAAAGGAATAGCTGAGAATGTCGGTACTGACATCAAAGCAATAGTTTTTTGATTAAATATAGAATAATTTTTATTAATGATTACCAAAACACGCTCTCCACAAAAATCTGTAAGATACCCTTGGTGGCGTGTGTCCTGTTTAGAGAGAGGGGCATTTTTCTTAATAATACTAATTTTTTAGTAAGAGCACCCAAGAAGTTTTCTGGAGCACTCCCATCCCCCAAATGAGGACCTGAAGGAAGTGACTGAGCTTCGAAATAAGATGAGAAATGACAGCCAATCGTACGCAATCAGTCCAGTCCAGTGGTTTCAGCGCCTCTGCACACCGCATCTGACGGTGCCAATTCAAGTCTAGACAAGTTGTCAACAATAAAACGTGACATCAGAAAACGCAGCTAATTCTTCCGCCAATACCAAAAGATGTTGCGTCGTTATAAATCGCTGGTTTCTACGACAGGAGGGAAAGAACCACAACCATTTTTATTCTTTGACAGTGGATGTGCGTTGGAACGTGTCGTAGCTTTCGTGACGACTGAAGCTGTAAAGTCCCTTGGTGAGTCCAAACATTGATTCATGGACGGGACTTCAGTGTCAGTTCGCCTCTGTTCGAACAATTGTATGTCCTGCGGGCGAAGAAGAATGGCCTCACTCTAACGTGTGTTTATGCCTTTTTAACACACAAAAAATAAAGTTTATATGAGTTGTTATTAAAAGCAGTGTTAAAAAAAGTGCTCAACTCAGGTGTTTTGGCGAGCACTGTGATGATGGATTTTGAGCTGCCGCTATGAATGCCGTAAGAGTCGTTTTGGGTCCCGAAGTACACGTGAAAGGCTGTTTTTTTCCATCTGTGTCAGAGTGCCTGGAGGCACGTACAGTCTTGTTGACTTATACTAGCTAATAGGACGAATACCAACATCAAACTGTACTGTAGTATGGTTGATGCCCTATCATTTCTGCCGGTGGATGACGGACCTCAGGGGATGCTGCTTGCTACTCTGGACAAGTGTTCCTTTAGAATTAAGTGACGTGCTGTTGTACTTTGATCAGACGTACATCAGCGGCATTATCGGGGGCAACGCTCCAGCTCCGTTCCCCTCTGAGGTATGGACCATGAACCACAGTGTTCTCAACGACGAGGACAAAACCAACAACTATTCCGAGACAAAAAATAAAGTTTATATGAGTTGTTATTAAAAGCAGTGTTAAAAAAATTGCTCAACTCAGGTGTTTTGGCGAGCACTGTGATGATGGATTTTGAGCTGCCGCTATGAATGCCGTAAGAGTCGTTTTGGGTCCCGAAGTACACGTGAAAGGCTGTTTTTTTTTTCCATCTGTGTCAGAGTGCCTGGAGGCACGTACAGTCTTGTTGACTTATACTAGCTAATAGGACGAATACCAACATCAAACTGTACTGTAGTATGGTTGATGCCCTATCATTTCTTCCGGGTGGATGACGGACCTCAGGGGATGCTGCTTGCTACTCTGGACAAGTGCTCCTTTAGAATTAAGTGACGTGCTGTTGTACTTTGATCAGACGTACATCAGCGGCATTATCGGGGGCAACGCTCCAGCTCCGTTCCCCCCTGAGGTATGGACCATGAACCACAGTGTTCTCAACGACGAGGACAAAACCAACAACTATTCCGAGGCATGGAACAGGAAATTCAAAGCCCTGGTCGGTCAATCAAATCCATCGTTTTAGACTGTTTTGAAAGCCGTTCAGGAAGACGAGGCATATGAAAGGTCAAGGCGACTGCTTCGTCTTCAAGACGCTCTAGAGTTGAGGACAATGAAAACGGTAGAAGATTTAATAGGATTTAAAACAATGTGTGTCAGGTACAAAACTGGCATTATCACCTTGTCAGAGTTTTTAGAAAATGTAGGAAAAACCATTCAATTTTAAGGTAAATTTTGTTAAAACCTAATTTTATTTGTTTTGTATTAAACTTTTTAGTCACTGTATTGTTACTTTATTTTCTAATGATGTCCTTTGAAGCGTTTTCTCTTATTATAAATGTGTGATAGTATTTATTCATTATAAATATTTAAATAACGCTATCTATACTAAAAATGGACAAATCGTAATTAATAGTTTTACATTTTTCGAATGAGCTAAGCTCTATTTTATTCTATATTATCTTTTCTGCATATTGTATTTCTTATTCTAGTAAAGTTTTACTAAATGAGATCTATTTGTGTACATACAAAGCAATATATCCCTTGCTCAACAAAATACAAAATCAATTACTGTATTTCAATTTGACTATCATACATTTGTAATACAAATAATGAAAGTTCGGACAGCAAAAAACTCATTTTTTGGCAAAATCATCTTTTTGCATATTATTATTCTCTGTTTAATTCTCTTTAATTTGATATATTATATATATATATTTTCTATGGTTACTTTTTGGTTTTATTCTTTGATAAGTAAAAGACTGCACACACTTCAGCTGGTAGGTTTTTACAGCACAGTATGTAACCAGTTTATATAGTAATAGATTTTACTTTTGAACAAATATTTTCATACTCTTTGTTTAGTGCTGTAACTGTTGAGCGTTGACAAAGATCTGTCGGCTGCCAAAGATCAAAGCATCGTATATTGTTGAGTTGAATTGTGTTGTTTTGTTTGGTGAAAGTGTTGTTATTGTTTTATTTTGAAGTGAATTATTTCATTATCAGTATATTTTTATCTTTAAAATGCCCAGATCAACCAGAGAATTTAAAAGCAGAAAGGGTGTTGGTGGGAAGAGAACTCACAGGAAAGATGAAGGTAACCTAGTCACTTCTAACCTAGACATTGACAGTCAACCAAGGCCTATGTCTACAGTAGGCCTAGACCAAAGGAGCAGCTCAAGTAAAAAGCTATCAAATAATTTTGAAGAGTTTGATTTATTTGATGAAGGTGTTAGTGATTATGCCATAGTAGATTTGTCATTGCTAAACCAAGTGTTAGCACAAGTTGCTATTTGCAAAGATTGTCACAGCAGTATTACTGTAAGCAAAAATCGAAACATAGGCCTCGCTAATGAGTTACAATTTTCATGCCAGGATTGTTTAGACAGGCCTATGTCTGACAGGAAGTTTTTTACCTCTGTAGAGGCTAAGCCACATCAGATAGAAGTTGATTCAAACAACAAATTATTTGATATAAATCTTAGATTTATTTATGGGCTTCGGGCGATTGGCAAGGGCCAAGAAGCGGCTGATTTGTTATGTGGTATAATGAATTTCTCTAATGCGCCTAAGATTTCGAGATACATAGATGTTGTAAATGCTGCAGTTAGTTCAGTTTGTACTAATTCAATGAAAAGAGCTGTTGAGGAAGCTGTGGAGTTGAATGAAACAACTGATTGTCAGTTGCATTGGACGGAACTTGGCAAAAAAAAGGCCACCTCTCCCTTAATGGAGTTGTAACAGCTACTAGTGTTGATACGGGTAAAGTAATAGATTTTGATGTTATGTGTAAATATTGTATATGTCCCAATAAACTCAAAAATGATCATCAAGCTAACTGTACAGCCAATTATTCAGGTACCAGTGGGGGAATGGAGGTGCAGGGCGTTCAAAACATTTTCCAGCGATCCCTAGATCTGCACAACGTACGTTATGTCAACTATTTAGGAGATAGTGACATCAAAGCTTTCAACAGCCTTTCACAATTAAAAGTGTATGGAGATAACTGCCAGATAAACAAACTTGAATGTATAAGGCATGTTCAGAAGAGGATGGGAACACGCCTCAGAAATGTCAAACAAAAATCACGAGGCAGTAAATTAAGTGATTGTAAAACTCTTTCTGGCAGAGGAAGACTAATAGACTTAGCTATAAGTAATATTACTAAATACTATGGTCTAGCTATTAGAAGAAACTGCCAGAATAACGCCAGAGTAGACGATATGAAACGTGCCATTTGGTCAATTTATTACCATGTCCTATCAAATGACGAAACGCCCTAGCACGGCCTGTGTCCTACTGGAGAAGATAGTTATTTTAAAGTCACTCAATTTATAAAATTTTATATTGACATAAAAAGGGGAAAAATTAGTAAACAAAAAATATATTTTTTTTTTACTTTCTATTTATTGGATTGTTTTGTAATTTACTCAGCACATTCTATATAAGTATCTTAATATTAGGGGAAACAGGGGAGCTTTGACCATAGGGGAGGTTTGACCCACGTTTGAATTTCCCGCTTTAAAGTTGGAAGGATCTGATTTTTTGCCTTCACCAGATAGTTTTGGAGGGGATCTATGCTTTGTTTGTGCATGGCAGTTGCAGCAGCTCTAGTTTGGTCTACATTGCTGTTTCAAGTTTTCTTCACTTTTCATGTAAGTTTCAAGCAACATTTGTAATATAATAGTTCTTTTAGTTTATATAATTCAACTCAGGTCATAAGCTAGTTTTATAGTACAGGATATAAGCTTTATAGAGATGTGGCAGTTGAACATTTAACCTCAGAACACAAGAGTTAAGAAGCAGATCTAGTAAAAATGTGCTTTCAGGGAGGCATGACCCACCTTTAGTCAGGGAGGGTTGACCATATGGTCAATCCTCCCTTATGAGGTATTTCATTATAGAAAACCTATCTAAATACAATAAATTTAATTTAAACATTTCTGGCATATGCCTACTTCTTAAACAGTCTTAACAAAACCTAGGCCTACAAAATAATTTTGCTTGAAGATGTAGCCTAGATCAAAAAGGATTGAAATCAATGCCTGGATATACATTTAAAGAAATACATTTATTTGTCAAATTCCACGAGCTAGGCTAGTTTTAAATTGTTTTTTTTTTTTTTTTCAGCATATAATTCCTTTCTTCTCATGTACAATCAGTGTCAGGAGATTGTTATAATAATGTGTGGAATTGTTTCAGAATGCCGTTCTTTTGGAAACCGAAGGAGCAAGGAAAAAGAAGAACCAAACATAATCCAGAACACATGCGGGCGGCTGTTCTAATGGTGGTGGAGCGGGGTCAGAGTGTTCGATCTACGGCAACTGATTTCAATATAGACAGAAAAACACTTGAGCGATATTTTAAGAAGTACAGAAATGCTGAAAACAAAGATTGTGTCTCTTATGTGCCTAATTATAATAGTGGACAAGTGTTTAGTGATAAATTAGAGAATTTACTGGCCGACTACTTGAAAATGGCAGCCAAACTTCATTATGGATTGAGCCAGAAAACAATCAGGACATTTGTTTTCAAGTTTTGCCAGGCAAACAGTGTGAAAATGCCTGAAAACTGGACTATTCATAAGAAGGCTTCATATGATTGGGTTCGAGGTTTTATAAACCGACATCAGAGATTATCTTTACGGACTCCTAGATCAACAAGCCTGAGCAGGGCAACTGCTTTCAACCGCAATACTGTAGGAGAATTTTTTACCAACTTAAAATCTCTAATGACTGAGCACAAGTTTGAACCACAATCTATTTATAACATAGATGAGACGGGAATTACCACAGTCCACCAACCTGGTAAAGTAATTGCAGAAAAAGGCTCCAAAGAAGTTTCAAAAGTTACGTCAGGTGAGAGGGGCACCTTAGTTACTGTGTGTTGCGCTGTATCTGCAATTGGTAGTTCAGTGCCTCCATTTTTTGTATTTCCACGTGTTCGTGTAAAAGACTGTATGACAAAAGGAGCACCACCCGGATCGAAAGCAGTAGCATACCCCAGTGGGTGGATGACAGGAGAGAACTTTAGATTTTCTGGGATCACTTTATAAAATATGTTAATGTTAAGTGCACCAAAACGTCACCTGTCCTTACTATTCTGGATAATCATGATTCCCAAATAACTCCTGAAGCCATTAAAAAGTGTAAAGACAATGGAATCTTACTCTTAACAATACCTCCTCACACGAGCCACAAACTCCAGCCTTTGGGCCTTTTAAAGGCTATATTAATCAAGTATCAGACGACTTCATGGTTAACAACCCTGGTAAACCCATTTAAATTTATGATATCCCGGAAATAGTAGGAAAAGCTTTTCCAAATGCCACAACCCCTCATAATATAACCAACGGCTTCTTAAAAACTGGAATCTATCCTTTAAATTCGGATATATTCACAGACGATGATTGTTTGGGAAGTTACGTTACTGATCGCCCAGACCCAACTAACCAAAACAACTCGCTTCCTGAAGTCTGTCATACTACACCTGACTTATCTCTTCCCTCAACTTCATCTACAGGCTGCTCAACTCCTATAAGTTCTCGTAGGCCGGTGGTTCTTGAGAATTATCAAGGGTTAGATGTTGTGAGCCCAGAGATCATTAGGCCATTCCCTAAAGCAGGCCCCAGAAAAACTGGAAAAGGTCGCAGACCTGGTAAAACACTTATTCTCACAAGCACTCCAGTGAAAACCCAAATTGAGGAAGAGTACAACAAAAAGTTAGAAAAGCGCAAAAGAAAAGTAGAAGAGCATAAAATCAAAATAGACTTAAAGCAAAATTAAATGAAGAATCTAATAAGAGAGTGAAAAGAGATAAAAATGCATTGAAAAAGAAAGAACCTAAAAAACTGAAGTTGTCAGAGACCAGTGATAGTGATGATTCTCAAATAATGGACAGTGATTACAGTGACACAGACAACGACCCAGAAGATTTTGAGGACAGAACAAGAAACAGAAGTTACAGTTAACTGTGGAGACTTTGTTCTTGTGAAGTTTTCAACTAAGAAGGCAATATCTCATTTTGTTGGTTTGGTTTCGAAAGAATTCATTAAAAACTTTGAATACGAAGTAGTATTTTTACGAAAAAGAGATTCTGGACATTTTACCTACCCAGAAAAAGAAGATCGATCGGTTGTTTTCAAAACTGACATCGTAGCCAAACTCCCTGCCCCTATGTCTTCTAGTGGTACTGAACGCGTGGCTCTAAAAATATATTTTAATTTTGATTTTTCGAGGTTTGAAAATGTAGAATAGGCCTAGTGAAGTTGATGATTGTTGTTACTCATGTGAAGTATAATAAATTTTGTGTTACTACTCATCTGTTGTTTTAAATTTGAGAGTTTCATAGTTTGGGTCAAACCTCCCACACCCCTGGTCAAGCCTCCCATACATGGGGAGATTTGACCATACATGTTAAGTTTTTTATTTGCATAATAGAAGAATATTTATACTATTGTAACATTTTAATGAGAGTTTATCTCAAAGGTATTGAACTAATATTTAATTTGATCTGACATAGAGGGATGTACAAAAAAAATAAAAAATTAGAAAATTAATAATGTAAAAACGTGGTCAAGCCTCCCTTGTCTCCCCTAGTGCAAAATTGCATGCCTATATGTCTTGAAGTTTTTGAGTAACAGGTACATGAATTTAGTAAATTTAACATGCGTAGCATGGAAGTGTCCGGACCCCCTTATTCTAGTAAAGTTTTACTAAATGAGATCTATATGTGTACATAGAAAGCAATATATCCCTTGCTCAACAAAATACAAAATCAATTACTGTATTTCAATTTGACTATCATACATTTGTAATACAAATAATGAGAGCGAGTTTAAAAGTAAATAGTTATTTGATAAATAAGCCAATATGATTGATAGTTTATTGATATTTAATTAAATATTGTAAATATTAATATTAGTGAAATTTGCCATGTCAAATTACAAACAGTATTTAAATGTTTAAATTATCACCGTGGCTACAAATCGTTTATATTGGATTGATTTCTGAATTTTCATAAATCAGGTAGTAAGGAAAGTGTCCTTGAACTCAATCAACCCTTCCAGGAGATATTGCAATTATGTTCACTGAAAAAACAAAGTGCTTTACATAGATGAAAGTCACATTTGAAATACACATTTAATACTTTAATAATGTAATAAACATTGATATATGTTATAAAACTATTCATTATTGTATCATGATAAAATGTTACCCACAAATTAAACTGTATAGTTTAAAATATAATAATGAAACAGCTGCATATGCATTTCTAATGTATCTGTGAGTCTCAGGCGAAATTAAGTGGTATAGTTGTGCGAGTCAACATGATACACACGGGGCTGGGTGCATAAAGGGCCGTGAGGCAATTTGATACACATGGGGCTGAATGCCTAGTGTCCAAAATGTTATTGGGCTAGAGTGTAAACAGTATCTAAAAGGGTCAGGGCTGAAAGTGTTAATATATGTTCCGCATAATTTGATTCTGTTTTTTCATTCTTGATACATTGAATGTGTTCCTGGTATTTTTTGCGAAAATACACAACATTTCGTTCAACAAATCTTGCCTAATTAATAATATAATTCCTTCCTATATCAACATTAAAACTAAAACCAAAACAATAGCAGCTATAAAAGCCATATCAACTGCCCAAAAGGTTTGGCTTAAAGAAGAAATTAAACAATATTACAAAAAGAAAGAATTACTCAATGAAATGTTATACAAACAACATTTAGATCTAGCTGAAACTTACGGAAATATATTCACTGAAATTACTAATCAAGTTGACAATTGGATTAAACCTATCGTAAAGAAAAAGAAACTATCCCAAATGGAAAAGCTTAATAAACTGATAGACTCCAAAAAAGTTAAAACTAAAGTAATTTCCTGTAAACACAGATTTCATCCACGAGTTGTTAATAAATCATCAATTCAGTTTACTGATGAAGAAATGTCCCTATTGAACACAGGCCTTAAATATAACCTACCTCATGAAAATAAATCCAGTTAAATCAATTCCCTGGTTGACATTGAAAGTTGCATTCAATCTTTACCTTCTGACAAACAGGACCTATTACGATATGACATAGTGAATAAATTAAATACTTCTTCTGACAAAATATCAAATATATCAAACAATAATTATCAAGAAATAAGCGTTTTCAAAAACATCAAAAAGAAACTTACAGATAATAATTCTCTTATTACTAAAGCTGACAAAAGAAATGCTGTAGTAATCCTAAAGAAATCTGAAAATACAGACAAAGTTAACACTTTCATTCAAGAAAACAATATCCTACAATTAAATAAAGATCCCACCAATCAGTATAAAACTGAAGTGAATAAAGCCATTAACAGTTGCAAGACCCTTTTATCTAAGAAAGAAATGTACAATCTAAAGACCCCACCCTCCTAAACTTCGTGGCCTCCCTAAAATACATAAACAGCTTTGCCCTTTAAGACCTTTAGTCAATTTTATTAATGCACCGTCATATAACTTAGCAAAATTCCTAGACAAAACTATCAGACTTTCAATAGAATTTAAAGGTAAATGTAACGTAAGAAACACCAATGATCTAGTCACAAAAATAAAAGACATTCAAATACCTACAAACACTCAACTGGTCTCATTTGACATCACAAACCTCTATACAAACAATCCAACAAATGAAATACCAGGAATATTAGAAATATATCTCAAAGACAGCAACAAATTAAACGATGAAGCCATAGTTGAAGTTATAACTCTTCTAAATATCGTTCTTAAACAAAATTACTTTGGATTCGAAGGGAAGTATTACTTTCAGAAAGAAGGTCTTGCTATGGGATCTCCATTATCATGTATATTAGCTGAGCTATTTCTAGATAACATAGAATTCACAAAAATCAAGTCAGATTTCAACAAACACAAACATAAGATTGTTTACTGGTATAGATTTGTTGATGATGTAATTTGTTTATAAGAAGGTAATCTCAATGAAATACACATATTTAACAATTTCTTGAACACACTCCATCCTAAACTTAAATTCACCTGTGAAAATGAAATCATCTAGACCTAACAATTACCAAAAATGATCAAAAACATTCCTTCAAAATTTACCGAAAACCAACACACACAGACACCACGATCCATGCAAACTCAAATCATCCTAAATCACACAAATATGCTGCATTCAAATCCATGATCCATAGACTAGTCAACACACCACTTAGTGAAGAAGATTATTTTGAAGAACTTAATACAATCAAATTCATAACTCAGCAGAATGGATACAATTACAACATAGTTGAGAGTTTATTAACCAAAATTAAGAAAAACAAACGAAATATTTAAAAAAACACCAAATAAATATGTCCTCATGGAACATTCTCCACAAACGCAACGCTTAGCGGCACACACATTTGCTAAGCAAGGCTATACAGTAGCTTTTAAAACAAATAACAGCATCTTAAAATATCTGTCAATATCCACCTCAAAAAACAATGTACCGAACACTGAGAAATCAGGGGTGTATAAAATGAAATGTGGTGAATGTGATGCATTCTATATAGGCCAAACAGGTAGGAGTTTTCACAAAAGATACCAGGAACACATTCAATGTATCAAGAATGAAAAAACAGAATCAAATTATGCGGAACATATATTAAACACCTGCCACGACTACTGCAAAATTGAAAATATTGAAATTCTACATTTGGAACAAAATTTTGTTGTGCAAGTAAGGCAGTAAATTATTTATATAATTAATTTTATACAATTCAGAGCTACATATTGAAATATTGCTTTTTAGTTTGCAGCAGTTTGTTTCTCGAGAACCACTGACATTTTTAACCATGCAACTTAGACATATAAAGAAGGTGAAATGGAGGGAAGAAGAAAAAAAATTTGCTTTAAGCCTTTACTATAAGTCTCCAAATGTGTATACATTTTTAAGGGAAAGAGGTTTTAAACTGCCCAGTCTAACTCAAATTCGTATTTGGGTAAATGTGAATAATGTTCAACCTGGATTCGGCAAAGAAGTATTTGATAAATTGAAAAAGAAATCCATGTCAATGACTGAAGACGAGAAGGAATGTGTGGTATTACTAGTAGAGATGTCGATCAATTGAGCATTAGAATATAATTCTAAGCTTGATGTTGTCGAAGGATTTCAAGATTTGGGACCCTTGGGTCGAGAAAGATCAATAGCCACACATGCTAGAGGCTCTAGTTCATGATTAGAGGATTGAAATATCCCTGGAAATGCCCAATATCATATGTATTATCACATAACTCCATTAAACACACATTATTAGCCATATTAATAGATATGTGTTTAAGTAGTGTACAAGATGCTGATTTTCACCCTAAAGCGAGTGTGAATGACTTAGGGTCGACTAATGCTGCTGCAATTAAACTATTGGGTGCTTCATCTCAAACGCCTTAATTATGTTTGAAAATAAGAAGATATACTGTCTCTTTGATTTCCCTCACCTTCTTAAGTGTTTACGGAACAACCTGTTAAAATATGACTTTTTGTAGAAGGTAAATTGGTTTCTTGGAGGGTCATCAAGATTTTCTATGACCTTCATAAAAAAAATAAAAACTGGAACTGACTGTAGAGCTGCACCTAAGCTATCAGACAGGCATGTCAATCCACAGAGTTTTCAGAAAATGAGTGTAAAATTGGCAACTCAAGTATTTAGCCACACAGTATTGAGAGCAACGAAAACCGCTTCCAAACTTGGTGTCCTGAACAGTCCAACCCCTGAAAACACTGCTGACTTCTTTGCTAAATTAAATTAACATTTTCGACTGCTTGAACAGTAAAAACCTCAATGATAACAACCCATATAAAAAACCAATATCATCAAACAATAAAATTTCGTTAAAATGTCTTGAGGCTGCCATACCCATTGAATCTTGGTCAATACAAGGTGTCCCTAAACCTCCTTGCTTTGAGGGCTGTTTACAAACAATTCATGCCGTAATTGGTCTTTACAGTTACGACATGCCTGAGAACAGTTTTTTATTGACTAACCGACACAACCAGGGCCCTTTGGAAAATCTTTTTGGAGTAATTCACCAAAGAGGTGGATTTAGCAACAATCCTACAGCCAAAGAGTTCAGGAGAAACCTACAGCATTCGATGTACATCCGTCTTCTAGAACCTCCTGAGTTATCCAACTTTGAGCCTGATGTGGACTCAACCCTACAAATCTGTTCTGCTGATGAACAGTACACCTCATCAATTGCACTTACAATGGACCATCATATAGCAACATGTAACGTCAACAATAAATTAATTGTACCAATCAGAATCGTACGGACAACATATATGTTAGTTCAACTGACATTCAAATAACACCTTTCGAGGACAATGTGATTTGCTTTATCGCTGGCTGGCTAGCCAAGAAGTGTATAGACAAATATTCTTGTACAAATTGCTCACTGACCTTAACAAAAGATGCAAAATCAGTGCTTACAAATAAAGAGACCCTCCTAGTTCTGAAGTCTTTTAATTGCCACACGGTGAAATTGCTCATCTTGACAAACCATCACAAGAACTGCACACTGTCACTAAACGCCAGTCCCTACATTTCATGGAGTGTATCAAATCTAATCTTCATGCAAGAAACCTGCGGCTAAATATAGAGGAGTCATTGGAACGAGACACGCAAGAAATGTACCCTATGTGGTTTAATTCCTCATGTAAAATTCATAGACTGTACATGATGAAAATATTAATTAAATGTAAAATCCATAACAGTTTGAAGTGAAAGTCAAATAACCTTAGAGACAGCAATATTTCTAAAACAAGTATGCAAAGACCACACAAAAACAATAAAATTAATCCGAAATTAAAAATACTAAAAAATGTATGAACAACTTTACCACTGCAACTTTTTTGATAACATTTGTATTTTGTTCATTAAAAAAAATATTACTATAAACTTAGACAGTTTAGACTGTCTAACTCCAACAGTTATGTGCCAGCAGTCTTATAGTGCGAGTCATTCTATACGCCAGCACTGCCGTCGTTATTGTAATACACCGTCCTATGAACAGACTAAACTAACAACTTACTTTAAAACTGTAGATACTAACGCTAACAACAGTACAAACCAAAGTTCATGTACATTTAGTGTAAATAAAGTTCGTTCTTATAAGCAATTGTATATAACACGTGATTTATGTTTAG